>ML383326.1:79449-92506 GCA_005239525.1 Nicotiana knightiana | reverse complement strand
CTTTTATATTTCAAGTGATATTTATAACCTAATGAACCTGGTTTCTCTATGATAAATGCTTAAAAACATACAAAGTGTTTGTGTTGTATACAGGGAGAAGCACAGAGTTTGTCATCATCAAAAAAGGGGAATTTGTTGACCTATGTCACTGCATAGTTTTGAAGATTGACAAAAGGCTTACCAGTTGAACCATGTCAATCAGAGCACTCATACTTGACATGACGAGTTAGCACAAAACCCTTCTATGCATAGGAGATGAATGCGATTGTGAAGTATTAATCNGCAAGGACAGAAACGAAGGAAGGAAATTGAGTTTGATAAGAACTTGTTCTCCCAGGTAGAGTCGAACTGGAATTGGAAGACAAGCTCAACGACTGACTCTATAAATACTTGATGTATTTCTGCTGAAATTAAATTCAAGACGCACAAGTGCAGAAGTGAATCAAGATCTGAAAGCAAAATTCCCAGATATTTTGCAAGCAGAATTACTGTCTGAACAAAATGTTCGAAGAGCACATAGGTAAATAAATGGAGGTATATATTGACAAAATGCTAATTAAGTCCCTGCGCACATATGACCATTTAACACATTTGGAGGAAACCTTCAACATATTGAGAAAATACAATATGAAGCTCAACCCCGATAAATGTGCCTTCGAGGACGGTTCGGGCAAGTTCCTCGGCTTTATGGTGTCGAATCGGGGAATCAAAATCAACTCCGATAAAATCAAGGCGATCGAAGATATCACAGTCGTGGACAGCGTTAAGGTCGTACAAAGATTGACAAGACGAATAGCCGCCTTAGGCTGGTTCATTTCGAGGTCTTCAGATCGAAGCCACGGGTTCTTCTTGCTGCTCAAAAAGAACAATCTTTCTTGGATCCCGGAATGCCAACAGGCGTTAGAATAATTGAAGCGGTACCTCTCGAGTCCACCATTGCTTCATACTCCAAAAGTAGACGAACAACTCTATTTATACTTAGCAGTCTCGGAAGTCGTGGTAAGTGGTGTCCTAGTTCGAGAAGAGCAAGGTACGCAATTTCCCATTTATTATGTTAGTCGAACTTTAGGCGAGGCCGAGACTCGGTACCCACACTTAGAAAAATTGGTGCTTGCTCTAATAAGCGCCTCTACGAAACTAAAATCGTATTTTCAATGTCACCTAATATGTGTGGTGACCACTTATCATCTTCGTAATGTTTTTCATAAGTCCGAACTATCGGGCTGATTGGCCAAATGGGACGTCAAACTCAGTGGGTATGATATCAAGTATCAACCTCGAACGGCTATCAAATCTCAAATCTTAGAAGACTTCATTGCCGACTTCACGCCAGCCCTTGTACCCGAGGTCGAAAATGAACTTTTGTTAAAATCGGGTACATCATCGAGGGTGTGGACCCTTTTCACAGACGGTGCTTCGTGATGTTCTATACGTCAATACCACACAAGAGGGGGGGGGGGTGATTTGTGTGGTGTCCGATTTTCACGTGCACTAGTTATAGAAGATCAGGTTCTTCTATGTGTTCCAACCTCTACTGTTTGCGGAATAATAAATACAGAAAACAAAGAACACATAGATTTTTACATGGAAAACACCTGGCTCAAAATGTGAAACAGCCACGACCTACTTCCCAATAAGATTTTTTCAAAACTCTTTACTAAATCAGTGAGCCAAACAGCATTTACAAAAACTCTTTTGTAAACCTAGGATTACCTCTAATCCCTTGTAGCAAACTAGCCTCTAGCTATTTGCGCCAAACTCCAAGTTAGCTATAACTTGAAACACACAGTACCTATTACAGATGCTTCTAGATAAAGCTGAAAAGGTACAAGATAAAATCACCTACTAAAAATAAACTAGACTAACAGTCAGCAGTTGGAACTGATTTTTCTAGCTAGTTCAAGTAGCTTCAGATTCGCACACTCAAATCTCACACGAATTGCTTGCAAAATTGCCTTACTATTTTGCTCTCAATTCTTGCTTAACTTCTGCTTGTGTGCGTACTGTACAGTAAGAACAGTCTGCAATATATAGGATTAGTAGACAAAATATTAACTAGAGTTCTAATGCTACTCTTCCTTGGTGGAAGAGTTGTAGTTAATCTCAACTCCTCAAATCCTACCTTATCTTTGATTATGTTCTTACTGAATAAGGAGTCCTTATCCTTATCATTTTGAAATCTTTTCGATCAAGAGATATCTCTTATTTTACCAGATTTCATTTATCTCCTGCATGTGCACCTCGCATGCCTTTAACTCTGCTTGTGCATATGTCTGTCAGTGATAGACCTGGTTCATTTCTGAGTTCCTTTGTCAATCTTCAAAACCATTTAATTTCTTGGGCCAACAAATTCCCTTTTTTGATGATGACAAACTCTGTGTGTCCATAAGCTTAGGCCTATATCAAACTTAATCCAACATTGACACATTTTAGAGTATTAAGCATTTATCACAAAAGAACCAGGTTCATTAGGTTATAAATATCACATGTTCAGAGTAACACATAACCATTCTTCCCCCTTTTGGCATCATCAAAAAGTTGCAAAAATTATGAAAGTCCTAGACATTTAAGAATTACTCATGGCCACTGGGGCTACTACAAGTGCAATCATAGATTAATCATCAACAAGTTACTAATAATTTGAACTATCAAAGAAATCGAAACAAGAACAAGAGAAAAAACAGAAAAATTCATTGATAGAAAGCATTGTTCATCCATAATCCACAAAAAGAAATAAAAACATTTAAAAACCATGGGCAAAAACAAGAAAAGCCCCTAATCTGGGTCACTGATGTACTAAGGCAGGCTTAGGCTACTAAGGCTGGGAAGGACTAGAGGCTTGGTTTTTGGCTTGGAGAAGAGAAAGCATATCTCGAAGAATTCCTTCGTTCTTCTCTTTTTCTTTAGCAAGCTCAGTTCTGAGAGCATCCCTCTCAGATTCAACCTATGCTAGACGGTTCTTCAGTCGTACTATTTCTGCATCCTTCACCCCACTCTCTTGTACAAGGACTCTGACTTTGTTGTTCACAGGTGTCCTCCCAGATAAACCAAGTTCATTGGCAATGACATTTACTTCATAGTGACAACTTAGAAGGGCATTTATTCCAAAGTGATCTTTGCTTGTGGCTATCTCTGCTTTCTTCAGAGGTACCTTGTAGTGAACAAGTATAGAGGTGAGAATGAATCCATATGGAATGGCATGGGCTTTGGAGCCATTTACAACTCTATCCAGCAGCTGAATGATGAACTAGGGCCAATTTATCTGCCTCCCACTATCCAGGCACTCCGTCAGAACTAAATCCATGTAATTAGCAATGTGCCTTCTTTCCTGCCGTGGCAATACACACTTGTTGATAAACTCAAATATCACTTTGTGTGGGGACATCATCTCACTCTTATAGACTTCCTTAGGTTCAACCTCCTCCTCATTGTCGCAGAATTTCCTTGTGATCACCAGAGTAGTTGAAAGGGCATCTAAACTTGGCCATTTTTGCCTAGTATAGTCATCATAGCCTTCAGATGGAATGCCAAGGATTTCTCCTAATTCTTTGGTATCAAAAGAAATTTTTACCCCCTTTACTTGGCTAGAGACTCTACCATCCTTGATCACAGTGTTTGCCATGAATTCCACTATCTCATCTCTGGCCAATCTCCCATCCAACTGAAGGACCGTAACCTTCCATCCTTGCCTCTCCAGCTTCTCTAACAACAGGATCATGCCCACTTCTTCCAAGTCTTTCAACAGCCTCCCCTTCAGAATTGTGTGCTTCCCAAACTTTTATCCTTCTCACCATCTTCTTCAGCAATTGTCACTTTCATGGGCTTCACTGTAGACCTTGTTCTCTTGGAAGGTCGAGGGTTCAGCAGACACAGATACATACTTCTTTGAGGAAGTCTTGGCTTTCTTTGGTTTTGGGGTCTGAACCTCGACATCTGCCACCTGTTCACCTTGACGGACCAGGTCCATCTCATTGATCTCAACAACCTCAGTAATTTTTGCCTTCCCTTTTTCAACCCTTTTTCTTTTACTCTCCTCCAAGGCTCTTTGTAGCTCTTCCTCACTCTGCCTTAGCGTGCTTCTTGTGGTTCTTCCTCTTGGAAGAGGAATTTCAGAACTATCAGAAGGAGTGGCTTTCCTTTTCTTACTTGCTCTTGTTGTTACAGAAGTTTGAGCCTTGGGAGTTCTTTTCTTCTTTGGCTTGTAACTATCACCCAACTTTCTCATAAGATCTGCTAGGGTTTCCTCAATAGATGAACCAGGTTCATCTGTAGGTTTTCCCAGATTTACCAACCCATCAGCCGCTTCTCCTGATTCACTTCCCCCTGACTTCTTGGCTCCTTCTCCTACCATTTTTGGTTCCGTTCCACAAATATCCATTTTAACTGATTCTTGCCCTTTTCCCTTCACTTCACTTCGTACTCCCTCTCTCTCTATTTATTTTTCAGTATTGTTTTTACCATCTCTCCTTCTTATCTCAGGAAACTCCATATCTATCACAGACCCAACCAAACCAAACCTAGTTTCTAAGTTCTCAACAGCCTCAGAATCAACCTCAGAAGTAGGTCTTGGTACAGAAGATACCAGTTCAGAATCAGAAGATCCAGTTGCTTCCCCCTCGGTCGCTGATTTAAGAGAATAGCTCGAATTTTGTGATTCTTGAGCCTGACTTGATTGAATCTTGGCATTTAATTTTCTTTCTAAAGAGCCGATGACCACTGTCTTTCTAGCAAGCATCTTAACTCTCCTTTTTCTAGGTTCGGGGTTAGGACTGGGTTGGGTATGGGTGGAGCTAGGTTGAGGAGGGGTTGTAGAAGAAGAAGATGGAGTGGGGGGGTGGAGTATCAGGATTTTTCCAGGGGTTAGACATTTTGATATTTGGTTGATGAAGGAAGAAAGAATCTGGATTGAAGTTGAAGGCAAAGAGAGAAGGAAGGGTTTCAACGGTTTTTCAGAATTGGTGAGGGCTTTCAGAAGTGATGATGAGGGATTTAAAAGGGATGGTTAATTAATATATAACGGAAGCCTTTTTGGGTCAAATAGAAGTCTAATCACTTCTACAATTGGTCAGTTGGAAATGACGGTTACAGCTTCCCTAGGTTCTAGGTGTTTTAATACAATGGGATTCTTAGTGTAGACGGAACTGGTTCGAAAAGGATAATGGATAGATTTTGAAAAGATTTTGAGTTTGGCTACAGTTCTGCTCATGATTAACTATTAATATTTCAAAATATGTATAGTGGAGAACACATACCTCGCCTTTCAGATGAACCAGCACTGATGAACTAGGTTCATCATTTGAGAATCCTCTTGATCAAGCCTCAATTTTCAACAATAGAAAAAATAGCATTAGTAAGTAGTGAGTCATATCAAAACATGGCAAAAGAGTATGATATTTACAACATGAGACTGAGTAACAATTAATCTGATTATTTACACAAGCTTCAAATTTTCTAGCCAAAAAAAATATTATTTATCTTCTTTTTTTTTAATGTACAATCTGAACTAGTTCAATTAGGTGATCTTAATCATCCCTAACTCTAACCTATTCCTTTCAAAATTCTCTCTACTCAATGCTTTTGTAAATATGTCAGCAATCTATTTATTAGTGGCACAGAACTCTATGGTGATCAATCCCTTCTCATAGTTGTCCCTTAAAAAAAGATGTCTAACATCTATGTGCTTTGTTCTTTTATGATGAACGGGGTTCTTTGTCATATTTATAACACTAGTGTTATCACAAAAGATAGTGATACATCCAACATCGATTCCAAAATCCATCAGTTGTTGTTTAATCCACAATAGTTGAGCACAACATGAGGCTGCAGCCACATACTCAGCCTCAACAGTAAATAGATCCACAGAATTCTGCTTTTTAGTGGCCCAAGACACGAGGCATGAGCCCAGAAAATGTGCCATACCTGAGGTGCTCTTTCTATCCACTAGAAAACCTCCATAGTCAGCATCAGCATATCCCACAAGATTAAAGTTACTACCTTTTGGATACCAAAGACAGAGATCAGTGGTGCCTTTTAGGTATCTCAAGATTCTATTTACAGCAGTAAAGTGGGATTCCTTTGGATTGGCCTGAAATCTTGCACAAAGTCCTACACTGAAAATAATATCAGGTCTACTAGCAGTGAGATACAGCAACGAACCAATCATTTTCCCTATACAACTTTTGATCAATAGATGAACCAGGTTCATCTACATCTAGTTTTGTGGTCGTTGCAATAGGAGTATCAATTTTTTTGGATTCTTCCATTTTAAGCCTTTTAAGCAACTCTTTTACATACTTTTGCTGATGGATCCTAGTTCCATTTGAATTTTTTTTAATTTGTAAGCCTAAAAAGAAATTAAGCCCACCCATCACGCTCATTTCAAATTTACTCCTCATTAGTTTAGCAAATTCTTTACTTAGCTTATCAGCAGTTGCTCCAAAGATTATGTTATCTACATATATCTATACTACCAAGAGATCTTTACCGTTTTCTTTCAAGAATAGAGTATTGTCAATTTTACCTCTCTTGTAGTCATGCTCAAGCAAGAATTTTGATAATCTTTCATACCATGCTCTAGGATCTTGCTTGAGTCCATACAGTGCCTTGTCAAGCTTGTACACATGATGAGGATTCTCCTTTTTTTAAACCCCGGAGGTTTCTTGACAAACACTTCTTCCTTTAGATAGCTATTTAGGAAGGCACTCTTGACGTCCACCTGGTGAACGGTGAATTCCATGTAAGCAGCAAAGGCTATTAGGAGTCTTATTGCTTCCATCCTTGCCACTGGAGCAAAATTTTCATCATAGTATATGCCTTCCTCCTGACTGTATCCTTGAACCACCAATCTTGCCTTGTTCCTAGTAACTGTTCCATCTTCATCAAGTTCATTTTTGAAGACCCACTTAGTGTCAATTACTAATCTATCCAAGGGTCTTGGTACCAGATGCCAAACTTGACTCATTTCAAATTGGTTGAGTTCATCTTGCATTGCATTTACCCAGTCTGCATCCTGCAAAGCCTCAACAACATTTTTAGGTTCAATAAGAGATAAAAAGCATCAAAATCACAAAGATTCTTTAAAGAATATCTAGTTTTGATTCTAGAGGTTGGATCAGTTATAATGTTCTCAATAGGGTGAGAACTTTGATATCTGTAAGGTTTCACAACCAACTGGTTACTCCGTGATGTTCCTTCAATGCTTTGTTGCTATGGAACAGGTTCAGGTACAAATTCTAACAAAGTTTGGGAATTATTTTGTTTTATTCCCCCTGTCATGTTGTCCGGGATGGATGAACCTGTTCCATCACCTGTTCCGTCATCCAGTGTTGCTTCAGTATGGGCTGTGATCTCATGTGAGTTTCTAGCTAGCCCAATTGCTTCATCATCTGGTTCCTGTCTCTCAGAAAGAATGTTAGTTTCATCAAAAACTACATGTACACTTTCTTCAACACATATAGTTCTTTTGTTATAAACTTTATAAGCTTTACTATGTGAAGAATACTACCTCATCACTTATGGGATCAAACTTACCTAGGGAGTCTTTACCATTGTTGTGCACAAAGCACTTGCAACCAAATGCCCTAAGGTGAGATATATTTGGCTTTCTCCCTTTAAGAAACTTATAAGGAGTCTTTTCTTCAAGGTGTCTTGTCATGCTCCTATTTATGATGTAGCATGCAATATTAACAGCTTCTGCCCAGAAACTATGGGGTAATTTACTAGAAAGAAGCATAGTCCTTGCCATTTTGTTATGGAGTTCTAAGAGCAGAAAAATTATGATATATGCCATGCACATCATAGAATTCAGCAAACTTAGTATTTTCAAATTCAGTGCCATGATCAGACCTAATTGATGCAATTTGATTTCCTAATTGTTTCTGAATTTTTCTAACAAAAGAAGTGAACATGTCAAATGTTTCATCTTTAGATGTTAGAAACAATGTCCAGGTAAATCTAGAGTAATCATCAACAAGCACCATCACATATCTCTTACCACCTCTACTTAATGTTCTCATTGGACCACAAAGATCCATATGGATCAGTTCCATCGTTCTGGTGGTACTTACCACTTTCTTGCTTTTAAAAGAGGATCTTACCTGCTTCCCCCTTGCACAAGCCTCACAAACTTTTTATTCCTTGAACTTAATGTTAGGCAGTCCTATCACTAAGTCCTTGGAAACTAATTTGTTAAGTTGACTTAGACTTGCATGTCCAAACCTCTTATGCCAAATGAGGGGATCATTGTCCAGCACACTCAAGCAAGTTAGTTCATTTTCTGAAAGTGTGGACAGATCTATAATGTATATATTGTTCACTCTTTTTCCTTACAAAACAATCTTGTCAGTGGTAATATTTATCACAAAACATTTTGTAGAGGTGAATGCTACCAAGTTACCTCTATCACACAGTTGTGACACACTGATTATGCTATATTTCAAGTCGTCTATCTAATAGACATTCTCAATGGAATGAGCTTCATTTTTACCTACCTTACCAACCCCAATGATTTCACCTTTCTTTCCATTTCCAAAGGAGACATTTCCTCCTTTGAGGTCCTCAAGTGAAAGGAACTGGTCCTTGTTGCAAGTCATGTGCTTTGACCAGCCACTAACCATGTACCATATTTGGCTGCTTCCCTTCACTTGAACCTAAAAAAAAGAAATCAGGGGTTAGTCTTAGGAACCCAAACTAGTTTAGGTCCCTTTCTATAAGCAAAAGGATGAATTAAATTCTATTTAGCCCAATTTGGTAACCAATCCTTCCCTTGAACAAAACTTTTGTTCTTTTGACTGGCTTGTTCTTTTGCATTACATTCACTTTTATAGTGACCAGTCTTACCAAAATGAGTAAATATTTTGTTATCAGGAAGGGTGAGGTACTTGCTTTTAGGATCCTATTTAGGCAGCTGATTCTTCAAGTCAAGTCCTCTCTTATTGCTACTATGATGTTCCTATAGCCATGTCAAAGCATCGGAGGATCTGTTCCATTTACAGGTTCTGTCTATTTCATGCTTAACCTTACCAAGTTCCTCCTTCAACACTCTTATTTGTTCATCCTTCTTATACAACTCATCTTTTAGTTTACCTACATTTTCTTCTAAGGTGAGTTGAGAGGTGTCAGTTGTCTTCTTACTAGTTCCTAGTTTCAGTTTCATCCTTCCTATACAACTCATCTTTTAGTTTACCTACATTTTCTTTTAAGGTGAGTTGAGAGGTGTCAGATGTCTTCTTACTAGTTCCTAGTTTCAGTTTTAGATTTTCAAATTTTAACCCTAGGACATTTATTTCAAGTGTATGAACCTGGTTCTTCATAGCAGTATTTTCACTCACAGTTTCACTGAGTCTGATTTCCAGATTTTTGCACTTTGCTTTTAAAATCACATACTCCTTAGACAACTATTCATTTTCCTTATTAATTACCTCAGATTCATCAATAAAATCTAGTAATAATTCAGAGAGCTTTTCTTTGGACAAGAATTTAATCTTGTCTTTAAGATGAAAATATACTTACCTCAGATTCCTCATGAGATTCCTCATCTGATTCACCAATTGTCTTAAGTGATTGTTCATCTTCATCTTCATCCTCTGACTCCTCATCTGAACTTTCTCCCCAAGCAGCAACCATAGCCTTTGTTGATCCTTTGTTTTTCTTGGGATGAACCTGTTCCTTCTTCCGGTTCCTTCGTTCAGATCTTTCCTTCTTCCATTCAAATTCCCATTGAGGGCAATTCTTGATGTGATGATCAGTCTTCCCACATTTGTGCAGCCCTCATTGGTCGTCTTTTCAGGTGCCCTTACCTTGCTGTAATTTCCACCTCTTGAGGAGTCATTTCCTCTCATTAGATATTTCTTGAAATCCTTGTTGATCATAGCCATTTCATCTTCCTCCAAATCAGCTCCTTCAGTAATTCTAAGTGCCAGACTTCTTTCTTTCTTGGGAGCATCCATCTTCATGATCTGCCTTCTGAGTTCATAGGCAGTGAGATTTCCAATCAGTTCATCCATTTTGAGAGTTGAAATGTTCTTAGATTCCTGAATTGTAAAAATCTTGCTTTCCCGACAAACTGCAGAACCCTTGTCAGAATCTTCTCAACTCTATCTTCCTCTCAAGGAGAGTCCTTCCAAGATATTTAAGTTCGTTGGTCAGTGTAGTGAACCTTGTATACATCTCTTGAATAGTTTCTCCTTCTTTCATAGAGAAATTCTCATATTGAGAATATAGTCGAGTATCTATGGATCTCTTCACTTGAGCAGTTCCTTCATGAGCCACTTGCAAAGTGTCCAAAATTTCCGTGGCAGTAGTACATCTTTGAATTTTGTTGTACTCATCTGGACCAAGTCCACACACAAGCCACTTCTTGGCCTTAGCATTCTTCTCCCACTTTCTCAAATCCTCAGCAGTGCAGTCAGCTCTTGTCTTTGGCACGTTTACTCCTTCAGCATTATTCTTCATGGTGGCCAAAGGACCATCAGTAACAATATCCCATAGCTCGTAGTCTTCTCCTACTATATGGTCTCTCATCCTTTTCTTCCACCAGGAGTAGTACGGCCATTGAATAGTGGAGGTCTAGCAGTTGATTGTCCTTCTCAGTTCCTAGGTGGTGCACTCATCTTGATATTCTCCTAAGGTGTTAGCCTCTTCAAGGATAACCCGTTGTGATACCAATTGATGTTCTATACGTCAATACCACCCAAGAGGGGGGTGATTTGTTTGGTGTCCGATTTTCGCGTGCACTAGTTATAGAAGGACCAGGTTCTTCTATGTGTTCTAACCTCTACTGTTTGCGGAATAATAAATACAAAAAATAAAGAACACATAGATTTTTACGTGGAAAACACATGGCTCAAAAGGTGAAAAAACAACAACCTACTTCCCAGTAGGATTTTCCCATAACTCTTTACTAAATCAGTGAGCCAAACAGCATCTACAAAAACTCTTTTGTAAACTTAGGATTACCTCTAATCCCTTGTGGCAAACTAGCCTCTAGCTATTTGCGACAAACTCCAAGTTAGCTATAACTTGAAACACACAATACCTATTAAGATGCTTCTAGATAAATCTGAAAAGGTACAAGTTAAAATCACCTACTAAAAATAAACTAGACTAACAGACAACAGTTGGAATTGATCTTCTAGCTGGTTCAAGTAGCTTCATATTCGCACACTCAAATCTCACACGAACTGCTTGCAAAATGGCATCGCTATTTTGCTCTCAATTCTTGCTTAACTTCTGCTTTTGTGCATACCTGTACAGTAAGAACAATTGTATATAGGATTAGTAGACAAAAGATAAACTAGAGTTCTAATGCTACTCTTCCTTGGTGGAAGAGTTCTAGTTAATCTCAACTCATCAAATCTTTCCTTATCTTTGATTCTATTCTTACTGAATAAGGAGTCCTTCTCCTTATCATTTTTCAATCTTTTCGATCAGGAGATATCTCTTATTTTACCAGATTTAGTTTATCTCATGCATGTGCACCTCACGTGCCTTTAACTCTGCTTGTGCATATGTCTGCCAGTGATGGACCTGGTTCATTTCTAAGTTCCTTTGTCAATCTTCAAACCATTTAATTTCTTGGGCCAACACTTCGAATGAGATGGGTGTAGGGCTAAGCGTCATTTTGAAGCCGCCCACAGGCAAACAATTAGGCAATCTATCAAAACTTCTAAGTTGACTAACTATGAGGCCGAGTACGAGGCAATGATTGCAGGTCTCGAACTAGCTAAAATCTTAGGACCAAAGGTCATCTAGGCAAAATGTGACTCCCTATCTTACAGCCCGCAATATTACGTTGATATTACGTCCTACAGTATTAAATTACGATGATGTTGCACCCTGTAGTATTGTACGTTGAATTTGTCGTAAGATAATTGGCATCAGTCCAAGGAAAGGATTATTTGGAGATTATAAGGATTATGCTATTTCAAACAAGTGATGTGTAAATTCGTGAAGGTAAGAGGGCAAGCAAGTCAAAGAAAATGAACTTTCATCTAAGTTTAGCATGTTGGGATAAAATACGGCCCGAGCTAAAATACCCGGTATTTTTATGGACGAGTGTCATACAAGGTACCACATGACCATGATAGTAAGGTATGTGAAAAGTGAGTAGTGTTTTTAAGTAAGTCAGAATAATTCTTAACTATGTGGGTAATTGGTTAATTACCGGGTAGCGGGATATTACCTAATTAATTAATTAATAATAAGATAAGATTAAAATCTCCACCCCACCCCCACGTGGAAGCAAGCCACTAACCAAAGAGATGACTCTTAAGTCATATTTGATTAGGTGGCAAAATAGGTGTTAATTACCAAACTCTTTATGTTTTTTCCAAAAAGCCTCATGCTCCACTCCCGTATATCAATTATGATAGTTGGGTCATAGCTAGTACCAGTCATTGGTAATTGAATCTAAATTGAGTTTATCAAAGTGCGGTGTGATTTGAATTCGGCGGTGGAAGAGAAATATATGCACCTAGAAGTTCATTCCAGTATTTCTACTAAGTCTCCAAGAGATGAGCCCCATCTGGAGAATGTGGCTTTCTCATGGTTAATTTCTCTTGCGAACTACTAGCTTCGGACCTTTTTCCTTTGGAAAATACATTTTTGATTTGTTATGTAACAAGTAAGGATATTTTCTTCAACAAACGAAATTTCTTAGAACATTAGAAACGTAAAATTTTGCAGTTCTAAATGAGTACGGTGCAACCTTTCCAAGAATATCATACGAATTTTTTCCTACTTCAGGTATGTTAAGGCTGTCCCTTCTTTCTTTTTGGCATGATCCATATGATGCAAATGAAACGAGGAAATGCACAACTTCCATAAATGACTCTATTCGTAGAGATGCATATGTTC
The DNA here is from genome assembly GCA_005239525.1 of Nicotiana knightiana. NCBI lineage: Eukaryota > Viridiplantae > Streptophyta > Magnoliopsida > Solanales > Solanaceae > Nicotiana > Nicotiana knightiana. Next base: position 79,651 of record ML383326.1, on the reverse strand, counting down.
TTGATTCTCCATGTGCCATATTATTTTATTATTTGTTCATGGGTCTCAGAAAATACGTAATTTGATAAAGTTTATTTCATGATATTAATCAGAGGCATAATGGTCTTATGACGTACCGAAATTTTTTATTAACGTACTTCATATACATTTCATGCATTTATGCATGCACATTGACCCATGAACAGATGGCGCTATATATATA
>ML383326.1:9702-78621 GCA_005239525.1 Nicotiana knightiana | reverse complement strand
CCTATATATATATATATATATAGGATATGGAAAAGGTTATGGCGTTATATACGCACCACCGCCTGATCAGTTGGTATACGTTGATGATTTGCCCACATTGGCCAAGATGATATGATGGAATGCCCTCAGAGGCTTGATGATGTTATGAAAACATGTACCTATGCACGACATGACATTCATACGCATATGCATGACACTATAAGTATTTCATGATTTACAGAGTTATCCAGACTTACAGGTTGAGTCATTTACTCTATATCACTTCCATGTCTGTTATGTACTTATTTATGTGCCTTACATACTCGGTACATTATTCGTACTGATGTCCCTTTTTCTTGGGGAAACTGCGCTTCATTCCTGCAGGTCCCGCTAGACAGGGCGAGAGCCCTCCAAGTAGGCTATGAGCTCAGCGGAAGATGTTGGTGCGCTCCATTTGCTTCGGAGTTGCTTGTATGGTTAGTATGATTTAGACGTGTATTGTTTGTTATGGAGGGATTCTGTCCTGAACTTTATGAAAGTTATGTATTCTTAGAGGCTTGTAGACATATGTCATGTACGTAAAAGATTGTATGACCTTTCGGTTTATGTTCAGTATACGAGTGATTATTTCTGTCTTATAGGCTTGTACTTTATATGTATAAGTTTGTAATCCCTCGTACTTTACTCCGGTTCATTTACCTATGATAGAATGATATGAAAGATACGTTACGTTAATACTCGATTGAGTAAGGCACCGGGTGACCATCGCTGCCCATCGGATTGGGTCGTGACAAAAGTGGTATTAGAGCAGTTCCGTCCTAGGGAGTCTACAAGCTGTGTCTAGTAGAGTCTTGTTTATGGGTGTGTCGTGCACCACACTTATAAGCAGGAGGCTACATGGTATTTAGGACTATCACTCTTTTTTCTTACTCTAGATAGTGTGGTGGAGCTCATTTGTAAGAATTCAAATTCTGAACTTCTATTTTATTCATAATAAGACGATGCATACATTGAGAAAGACGATCGATAAGAGATATAGTTGTGGAAGTGCTGAGTTAGAGGAAATCGATTTTGCATCTTGCTTATGATGAGTAAATGAGAGGTCTTCAGCAGATCATGCGTGTACTAAAAGGTGTACGGTTCTTGATAAGGAGATTTTAGGAAAGAATACTTATCCACTCTTACGGTAAAAAGGAATAACAGAATCGGAAGTTAGACACAAGTTGCAGCAAGGTGAAGAAGTGTACAAGGTACCCAATTAATAAAGATTATCATTATCTACCATTCATGAAGGGAGATATAAGCATTTTGAATTACTTTCAACAGTAATAGATGTACGTACAATCAGCCACATCTATCTCAGTCATGTCCTATGGGAGCTAACAGATATGGTTTAAGAGAAGGACGGGGTAGTAAGATTCGACTGGGTTAGAGTAACCAAAAATTATGAATGGATGGTTTGCAATAGTTGACATTTCCGAAGGATATTACAAAGGTGCTAATAGATCCCCATGTGAGACACCCTGGTGGTGCACTCTAGAATATTACAATTAGATGTGAATACTAGCATGATAAAAAAAATTCCGAAGATAGGCACTGAGAGCCTGGAAGGGATAAATATTACCTTAGTGTGACTCTCATCCCTAGTAGAGCGAGGAGGTTGAGAAACCTGAAGAGCCGATAAATGAAGCAAGGAGAGCTAAAAGCGAAAGAATATCTTGTTGAAGTTTCAGAATAAAGTGATAGACAGAAATGTTAGCAGGAAATAAGAAGAGAGCTAATGAAGAATTAAGAGTAAGATGTGATACATGGATGACAACGGTAGGTCAAAAAGATGGCAATATTACATAATCTATAGTCAAATGAAGAAAGAGACGAGGGGCAATGGGCCTTAAGACAACAAAAGAGTATAGGCCATACAGTCACGTCCTCATTTCGAGAAATAAGTTGAAACTCTAACGTGATTAACAGAAGGAAAAGTTAGACCAAGAGTAATAGAAATCAATATGGACTGGTGAACAAGATGAACTAAACATGAATTAGGAACCGAGTGATTTGATAATAGTCCGCATCGTGAGAATTTCAGATTGCGTTCTGGAAAGTAATATAATGGACAACAGAAGAAGATCCATGATGAATTTAGAGAATGGTCATTTAGGAAACCGCTTCCCTAAAGCAAGAAATGTGAGCAAAGTTAAGCTTAAAAGACTATTTGTGCCAGTTACACTAAGTGCCACCATTGCGAGTAAGGAATTTTGTTATCCTTGGTACAGAAGGATTACTGCAAGGCGAGTAAGGGTCATTGATAATGCGAAAGGACACTAAATATGGAGAGGAAGAACATATATAGGCCGGCCGTCGTAGCTCCAAGTCTTAGTACCCCCCTAAAGGGGGGAATATGGAATGATAAAGGAAGAATGCGATAAAAATGAGAAAGCGGTGGGATTGCACTTATCCAAATCCTACAGATATACTACGATTCCAGAATGTTATGTAAGCACGCTGTCAAAAAAAAGAAATTACTCAATCAATAATCCAGAGTTGCTTACGTTATGAACGCGCGTAAGGGTTCGGAGTTTTATACATACATCATATACAGCCATAGGAGATTCTAGTACACATTAAAAGAAAGAATTGAGCTCAGATCATAGACGAAGGATTAAGTTGTTAAAGGATTGTATCATTCATATCCCATAACGCCATGAAAGGCTAAAAGTAATAACTAACACCATGTGCCACAGATCAGAAGATAGCTTAAGCCTACATAAAGGTTGATCAGAGGAAAGAGGAAACTAAAGAGTTACATCAGCTAAGTAAATCAGGAGTTTGATTATTGAACCCAGAAAATTATGGACATAGTGATTGAGAATATAGCAGAATCACTCTTAATATTAGAGATGCAAGAGAGAGATCACAACAACCATATTCAATAACGGCTCTACGATAAAGCCAGTCAGAAAATACTAGCCTCATAGGAATTCAGTATGGAACTCCCACCGGATTGTATACGCACCAGAGGTGCAAGTATTATAATAGAGCTTCAAATTGTGGATATGAATTCTACCTATATGGGAGGAAGGTCATGAAGGAGATAGAATATGTGATGCGAAACTTTAAAGTAAGTAAGGTAAAAGTGAACGACGTACGAGATACTCAGGTGCAGAAAGTTGTGAATAGTCCATATTTCGGATAGAAGGCTACAAGTGCAGGGATTCAATATTCATGAATGATAGCGGCATCGTCAGTGGCATACCTTCCATTCTATTGTTTCTAAGTACCAAAAGATCTAATTAGAGAGTAAAAGAAGAGTTAGAGACGATGCAATTTCTCGCTTGATATTCCAGAAAAGCATAAGGGAATCGATCGCAAGCTAAAGTATGATAGAACAATAAGGTTTTATAAAAACAAGAGTAAGGATACGAAGAAGGCAAGTGAGACGGTCACAGAAGTGGGATGGATAAGTCCTCAGGATTAAGCCATGAAATCAAAGGAGCTGATGGTTCCTCTAAGTTATAGAAAGCTCAATATAACCTAAAAAAACTCAAAGGAGTATAAGACTAGTAGCATTTAGAAGAGATGGGATGCCCTGGTAGTAGAATAACGGTGTAACTATGATAAATAAAGGATGACGTTTGGGTCTTCGCTTGAGTAATGATTTGAAAAAACAAAAAAGGATTTCACGAATTGTAAGGGACTAAAATACCCAAATAAGGTGAGTCACATTAGGATGCTATAAAGTACTGTTATGGAAGTATAGTATCACCCCTAGGTGGATCAATCTAATTACTCCAGATTTCCCCGATGAGACGTGAGCCCTAGTGACGGTGTTACATAAAAGATCAAGTTATCAGTGGTAGATGACGAGTAAACATTTAGGTAAATCAACAATAGATGGATAAAATTTCAACCATATGAGACGAGATTAGACCATCAGTCTTAAGGATAAACAACGAGAGTAACCTGGAGTTGGTTGCAGACCTCAGTATCGATAAATCAAAGTAAGAATTATGGTATAGTATGACCTAAGTAGATGCAGTAAGTCCATACGAATGGATAACCAGGTGTATAAAACAAGATATATCCATATTCTCAAGCTCTACAAAGTACCGAGCGAAGAACTTCAGTTCACCTATAGATGCCCAGAGAGGCATCCTATTAAGCTAAGTAAGGCCTAGAGATTGGCTAAAATCTGGAGGAAAAAGGAGAGAAGAGTAGCATAGGCACACTTACAAGGTCATTATCGTAGAGGCTGCATGATAGGAGGTAGCAACAGTTACGAGATTGGAAGAAATTTGATCACAAGTCATGGCATGGGAAAGAGGCCTAAATGGAAAGGAGAATATTAAAGTATTCACAAGAACTATGGGTTATGAGAATGATAAGTGCATCAACAAACATTCGAGGACAAATGTTCCAAAAGGGGAAATGATGCTATGCCCCACAATATTACATTGATATTACGTCCTACAGTATTAAATTACGATGATGTTGCACCCTGTAGTATTGTACGTTGAAGTTGTCGTAAGATAATTGGCATCAGTCCAAGGAAAGGATTATTTGGAGATTATAAGGATTATGCTATTTCAAACAAGTGATGAGTAAATTTTTGAAGGTAAAAGCAAGTCAAAGAAAATGAACTTTCATCCAAGTTTGGCATGTCGGGATAAAATACGGCCCGAGCTAAAATACTCAGTATTTATGGACTAGTGTCATACAAGGTACCACATGACCATGATAGTAAGGTATGTGAAAAGTGAGTGGTATTTTTAAGTAAGTCGGAATAATTCTTAATTATGCGGGTAATTAATTAATTACCGGGTAGCGGGATATTACCTAATTAATTAATTAACTATAAGATAAGATTAAAATCCCCACCTCACCCCCACGTGGAAGCAAGCCACTAACCAAAGAGATAGACTCTTAAGTCATATTTGATTAGGTAGAAAAATAGGTGTTAATTACCAAACTCTTTATGTTTTTCCAAAAAGCCTCATGCTCCACTCTCGTATATCAATTATGATAGTTGGGTCATAGCTAGTACCAGTCATTGGTCGTTGAATCTAAATTGAGTTTATCAAAGTGCGGTGTGATTTGAATTCGACGGTGGAAGAGAAACATATGCACCTAGAAGTTCATTCCAGTATTTCTACTAAGTCTCCCAGAGATGAGCCCCATCTGGAGAATGTGGCTTTCTCATGGTTAATTTCTCTTGAGAACTACTAGCTTTGGACCTTTTTCTTTCGGAAAATACATTTTTGATTTGTTATGTAACAAGTAAGGCTATTTTCTTCAACAAACGAAATTTTTTAGCACATTAGCAACGTAAAATTTTGCGGTTCTAAAGGAGTACGATGCAATCTTTCCCAAGAATATCATACGGATTTTTCCCTACTTCAGGTATGTTAAGGTTGTCCTTTATTTCTTTTTGGAATGATCCATATGATGCAAACGAAATGAGAAAATGTACAACTTTCATAAATGACTCTATTCGTAGAGATGCCTATGTTCTTGATTCTCCATGTGTCCTATTATTTTATCATTTGTTCATGGGTCTCAAAAAATATGTAAGTTGATAAAGTTTATCTCATGATATTAATCAGAGGCATAATGATCTTATGACGTACCAAGAGATTTGATAATAGTCAGCATCGTGAGAATTTCAGATTGCGTTCCGGGAAGTTATATAATACAACAGAAAAAGATCCATGATGAATTTAGAGAATGGTCATTTAGGAGGCCGCTTCCCTTAAGCAAGAAATGTGAGAAAAGTTAAGCTTAAAGGACTATTTGTGCCAGTTACACTAAGTTCCACCATTGCGAGTAAGGAATTTTGTTATCCTTGGTACAGAAGGATTACCGCAAGGCGACTAAGGATCATTGATAATGCGAAGGGACGCCAAAGATGGAGAGGAAGAACATATATAGGCAGGTCGTCGTAGCTCCAAGTCTTAGTACCCTCCTAAAGGGGGAATATAGAATGATAAAGGAAGAATGCGATAAAAATGAGAAAGGGATGGGATTGCACTTATCCAAATCCTACAGATATACTACGATTCCAGAATGTTATGTAAGCATGACGTCAAAAAAAGGAATTACTCGATCAATGATCCAGAGTTGCTTACGTTATGAACGCGCGTAAGGGTTCGAAGTTTTATACATACAGCATATACAACCATAGGAGATTCTAGTACACGTTAAAAGAAAGAATTGAGCTCAGATCATAGACGAAGGATTAAGTTGTTAAAGGATTGTATCATGCATATACCATAACGCCATGAAAGGATAAAAGTAATAACTAACACCATGAGCCGCAGATCAGAAGATAGCTTAAGCCTACATAAAGGTTGATCAAAGGAAAGAGGAAACTAAAGAGTTACATCAGCTAAGTAAATCAAGAATTTGATTATTGAACCCAGAAAATTATGGACATAGTGATTGAGAACATAGCAGGATCACTCTTAATATTAGAGATGCAAGAGAGATAGCACAACAACCATATTTAATAACGGCTCTACGATAAAGCCAGTCAGAAAATACTAGCCTCATAGGAATTCAGTATGGAACTCCCACCGGATTGTATACGCACCAGAGGTGCAAGTATTATAATAGAGCTTCAAATTGTGGATATGAATTCTACCTATATGGGAGGAAGGTCATGAAGGAGATAGAATATGTGATGCGAAACTTTAAAGTAAGTAAGGTAAAAGTGAACGACGTACGAGATACTCAGGTGCAGAAAGTTGTGAATAGTCCATATTTCGGATAGAAGGCTACAAGTGCAGGGATTCAATATTCATGAATGATAGCGGCATCGTCAGTGGCATACCTTCCATTCTATTGTTTCTAAGTACCAAAAGATCTAATTAGAGAGTAAAAGAAGAGTTAGAGACGATGCAATGTCTCGCTTGATATTCCAGAAAAGCATAAGAGAATCGATCGCAAGCTAAAGTATGATAGAACAATAAGATTTTATAAAAACAAGAGTAAGGATACGAATAAGGCAAGTGAGAAGGTCACATAAGTGGGATGGATAAGTCCTCGGGATTAAGCCATGAAATCAAAGGAGCTGATGGTTCGCAAGAACTATGAGTTATGAGAATGATAAGTGCATCAACAAACATTCAAGGACAAATGTTCCAAAAGGGGAAATGATGCTATGCCCCACAATATTACATTGATATTACGTCCTACAGTATTAAATTACGATGATGTTGCACCCTGTAGTATTGTACGTTGAAGTTGTCGTAAGATAATTGGCATCAGTCCAAGGAAAGGATTATTCGGAGATTATAAGGATTATGTTATTTCAAACAAGTGATGAGTAAATTTGCGAAGGTAAAAGATAGTCAAAGAAAATGAATTTTCATCCAAGTTTGGCATGTCGGGATAAAATACGGCCCGAGCTAAAATACTCGGTATTTATGGACTAGTGCCATACAAGGTACCACATGACCATGATAGTAAGGTATGTTAAAAGTGAGTAGTATTCTTAAGTAAGTCGAAATAATTCTTAATTATGTGGGTAATTGATTAATTGCCGAGTAGCGGGATATTACCTAATTAATTAATTAACTACAAGATAAGATTAAAATCCCCACCCCACCCCCACGTGGAAGCAACCCACTAACCAAAGAGATGACTCTTAAGTCATATTTGATTAGGTAGAAAAATAGGTGTTAATTACCAAACTCTTTATGTTTTTCCAGAAAGCCTCATGCTCCACTCCCGTATATCAATTATGATAGTTGGGTCATAGCTAGTACCAGCCATTGGTCATTGAATCTAAATTGAGTTTATCAAAGTGCGATGTGACTTGAATTCGACAGTGGAAGAGAAACATATGCACCTAGAAGTTCATTCCAGTATTTCTACTAAGTCTCCCAGAGATGAGCCCCATCTGGAGAATGTGGCTTTCTCATGGTTAATTTCTCTTGAGAACTACTAGCTTCGGACCTTTTTCCTTCGGAAAATACATTTTTGATTTGTTAAGTAACAAGTAAGGATATTTTCTTTAACAAACGAAATTTTTTTAGCACATTAGCAACGTAAAATTTTGCGGTTCTAAATGGAGTACGGTGCAACCTTTTCCAAGAATATCATACGGATTTTTCCCTACTTCAGGTATGTTAAGGTTATCCTTTCTTTCTTTTTGGAATGACCCATATGATGCAAACGAAACGAGGAAATGTACAACTTCCATAAATGACTCTATTCATGGAGATGCATATGTTGTTGATTTTCCATGTGTCCTATTATTTTATCATTTGTTCATGGGTCTCAGAATATATGTAAGTTGATAAAGTCTCATGATATTAATCAGAGGCATAATGATCTTATGACGTACCGAGAGATTTTATTAACGTACTTCATATGCATTTCATGCATTTATGAATGCACATTGACTCATGACTAGATGACATTATATACGCATATATATATCTATAGGATAAGAAAAAGGTTATGGCGTTATATACGCACCACCGCCTGGTCAGCTGGTATACGTTAATGATTTGCCCACAGTGGCCAATATGATATGATGGGATGCCCTCAGAGGCTTGATGATGTTATGAAAACATGTACCTATGCACGACATGACATTCATACGCATATGCATGATACTATAAGTATTTCATGATTTACAGAGTTATCCAGACTTACAGGTTGAGTCATTTACTCTATATCACTTCCACGTCTGTTATGTACTTATTTATGTGCCTTACATACTCGGTACATTATTCATACTGACTTCCTTTTGCCTGGGGACGCTGCGTTTCATGCCCGTAGGTCCCGATAGACAGGTCGAGAGCCCTCCAAGTAGGATATCAGCTCAGCGGAAGATGTTAGTGTGCTCCATTTGCTTCGGAGTTGCTTGTTTGGTTAGTATGATTTAGACGTGTATTGTTTGGTATGGCGGGACTCTGTCCCGACCTTTATGAAATTTAGGTATTCTTAGAGGCTTGTAGACAGATGTCATGGACGTAAAAGATTATATGGCCTTGTTGGCCTATGTTCAGTATACGAGTGATTATATTGGCCTTATAGGCCCGTACTTTATATGTATAAGTTTGTAATACCCCATGCTTTACTCTGGTTCATTTACCTATGATAGAATTATATGAAAGATATGTTACGTTGATACTCGATTGAGTAAGGTACCGGGTGTCCGTCGCGACCCATCGATTTGGGTCGTGACACCCTACTGGTGGTAAACCTAGTCAACAGAACCTTCAAGGTTCGAGAGGATCGAATGCAGAGCTACTTGAATAAATTTCAAGTAGCATTACATTGGTTTAAAGAATGGACCTTACAACATGTGCCTCGAGAACAAAACAGTGAGGCCGATGCCCTTGCAAATTTGGGGTTATCGGTCGAAGACGACGAAATTAGCTCGGGGACTGTCGTACAACTTTCGAAATTGATGATCGGAGAAGGCCATGCCGAAATAAACTCCACAAGCCTAACCTTGGATTGGACGAAAAAATAGATCGAGTATTTGAAAAACGGGAAACTCTCATCGGACCCTAAGGAATCGAGGACTCTGTGAATGAAAGCTGCATGATTCACTCTATCCGAATATGGAACTTTATACATAAGGATGTTCGATGGACCGTTGGCAGTGTGTTTGGGACCAGGAGACACGTACTACGTCCTACGAGAAATTCACGAGGGTACTTGTGGAAAGCATTCTGGTGCCGAATCACTGGTTCATAAAATCGTCAGAGTGGGATATTATTGGGACAATATGAAAAAAGACACTAAGGAATTCGTTCGAAAATGCGACAAGTGCCAAAGGCATGCACCGATGATCCGCCAGCCCGGAGAGAAACTTCATTCAGTCTTATCCCCACTGTCATTTATGAAATAGAGAATGGACATCATCGGCCCACTGTCGTCGGCCCCAGGTAAAGCTAAATTCATTTTATTTATGATTGAGTATTTCTCTAAATGGGTTGAAGCATAGGCCTTCGAAAAAGTCAAAGAAAAAGAAGTTATAGACTTCATCTGGGATCACATCATATGCCGATTCGGAATACTTGCTGAAATCATATGCAACAATGGAAAACAATTCATCGGTAACAAGATAACATAGTTTCTTGAAGATCACAAAATAAAAGGGATCTTATCGATGCTATACCATCCTAGTGGGAACGGACAGGCCGAGTTAACAAACAAGACCATCATTCAGAATCTAAAGAAAAGTTTGAACGACGCCAAGGTAAAATGGAGAGAAATTGTGCCCGAAGTCCTTTGGGCATATCGAACGATGTCAAAATCTAGTACGGGGGGTAACACCATTCTCCTTAGTATATGGCGCCGAAGCTCTAATCCCGATCGAAGTCGGGGAACCCAGCGCCAGGTTTCGATACACAACAGAAGAGTCAAATCACGAGGCTATAAATACGAACCTCGAGCGACCAGATGAAAAACGGGAAGCCGCCCTCGTCCGAATGGCCGCACAAAAGCAACGCATAAGGTACTATAATCGAAGGGCCAACCTTTGCCACTTTAAAATCGGGGACTTAGTTCTAAGAAAAGTCACCCTCAACACTGAGACCCAAACGAAGAAAACTCGCCCAAACTAAGAAGGAGCATAGCAGGTCCTTGACATCACCGGAAAAGGATCCTACAAACTTGGCACGATAAGCGGCGAACAACTTCCAAATAATTGAAACGTATCACTCCTCAAACGATATTATTGTTGAGGTATGACCTTCTCCTTTTTTTATTTACGTATTATACTAACTTATTGCAGGTGTTCGATTGAAGGCATCAAAGTTCTCTCCAAACATGAAGTCCTTAGGTCTTAAAGCACGCGTTGTACTCTTTTTCCCTTCGACCGATTTTTATCCCAAATGGGTTTTTCCGAAAAAGTTTTTAACGAGGCAACCATTGTTCGTGCTAACTTAGAGTATTCGATCCTTCTTTTCAACCAACCTCGAATATTGGGGGGCATCACCCTCGGATGTTATGTTTTCAAGGGAAATACTTTATGTCAACAGGGTCTCAATAGGAAAATTTTGTAAAGGACCAAACCATCGAATGAACCGTGTCCATGTAGATTTCTCGAACCCTAGTGGTAAAACATGTACGCATGTATGAACTATTGAAAGAAGTATTTTTCCTTACCAGATAGTGCCTTAATGAAATTTCTACTTTACAAATTTCATACTTATGATTTATTGCGGAAACTAGCTCAAGTGTCGATCGCAACCAAACTTCGAACGATCAACTTCATACTCTAGGACTGCCGTCCAAAATTAACATGTTCAAATTACAAAACTTCGAGACCATAATACCTTAAAAAGGAAACCCTCGATTTTATAGGCCAAGGCCACCCTACTCAGGACTAACACTTTGAACAATAAGCCCAAGAGGCAGATCCCAAGGCTACGGCAAAACTAACGTTGTTCAGAGATGTTCGAATTCCGCAATAAAAACAGGCCTTCGAATTCTTTTATAAACCGGTTAAAAAGGCTACCCTCGGCAAGTTAACCAAAGGGCTTCAATAATGTCAGCCCTCGAAAAACCTTAAGAGGTATCGAACAGTTCGAACCTTCAAACAATTTAGTACAAACTTGTGCTAATAACCAAAAAAAACCAAAGAGTTTCAATAATATTAGATCCCAAAAAAATCTAACGGATACAGATTTATTTCATGTTGAGGCATAACAAATTCCTATATGTTTAAACTTTTTAAGACGAAAAGGAAAAAAGTCATTCTTCTGAGGCCATATCGGCCCGATTCAAAAGCCTAAGGGCCATTATATTTTTTGAGTTCAAGAGTTCATCCTCAACTAAAACCTAAGATTTTTACTACTTCCAGTTCGAGAAAGTGCTCACTCGACTACAAAGGCTATATTAGTTTGGCTTCGGCCAAGTTGCCTAAGATTCGAAGTCATAAACATATTTTTCACAAGGCATGAAGTATATCAAAAAATTTTACAAAGCATAAAGCAAATCGAAATTTTCATCAGTCAAAAAATTGAGACAAAATTCAAAAAGAAAATATTTTATATATGAACGAAGATACAAAGGACCAACCAGGGTCCCACACAAAAAGAAAGAAAAAATACAAAGACCTTAGCTATTCTCGGGGGCAGCTCCTTTCTCGAGAGCAGCTTCTTCCTCGGGCCCCTCATTGTTCTCGGACCCACTCTTGCTGCCGTCATCATCATCGGCGTCGTCGTCGTCAGAAGAGGCCAATAGTCTAGCATCAGCTTCATGCACTTTTTCCTTTGCTATCTCTTCGGTAAGATCGAATCCTCAGGCGTGGACCTCTTCGAGGGTCTCCCTCCAAGATTGGCATTTTGCGATCTCGACAATCCAATGTGCTTGTGTTTGAGCAGTATCGACAGCCTTCCTCACTTGAGCTTGAGCAGCTTCGGCATCAGCTTAATAAATGGCCACCGTCTTATCAGCCTCGGCCTTTGCTTTTTCGGCCTCGGCTTGGGCCTTTGCAAGTTCAGAAGCCAGCTGAGCCTCGAGCTCTTCAATCTTTTTTGCCTGAGCCAAGCACTTTTCCTTCATATTTCGGAGTTGGGCTTCAACCAACGGCAACTGGGCCAGGGCAGTCTCTTTCTCAGTAGCAAGGCGGTCCATGCTTTCCTTCCACCCGTAGGACTCTACCTTCACTTGGTCGACCTCCTCTCGGAATAGCTCAATCCTCTCGATCTTTTGCTGCAGCTATGATATTGAAATGTTAACCTACGCTCCCGAATCAAGTCCATGATTTTTCAAGAGTATCGTTACCTGCTCGATCTGCTCCTTATGAGCTTTAGCCAATTCGGCTTGGAAGTCCTTAATCTCCTCGTCTTTCACTGCGGACATTCCTCTCTTCATAAAGCCTTTGGAGATCGACCTCGCACCGACTCAATTCAGCCCGGGACTTAGAGAAAGTCTATATAAAAAGGGAAAGGAGTTAGACAAAAAACAAAGAAATGCTACATAAACAAAAGAACTTAAACTTACCTGGTTCAGGAGGCGTTGGGCCTCTTCGAACAGGTCGGATGCGTCATTGAGATAAGAGACATCCTCGACCACGATAAAGCAATCCTGGAAGGGATCCTCCTCACCGGGGACTCTGCCTACTTCGGGAGTCCTCAAAGCTTGAGCATCTCGTATTGCCTCTTCAGAATAGGCAGGAAGGGATGGCGAGTGAGTTGTTGTCATTGCCCCAAGTGAGTCACTTGGGGCGCTCTTTTCAACTCGAGGGGTCTCGGGACCAGCCCCCTCAGATGTACTCACCATTGGACGAGAAGCAGCTTCGATCTCAGACGATTCGGGGACTTTGCCTGAATACTTCTCCAAGGCCTCATCAGCAAACGGTGGGGCCTCACCAACCGCCACCGATTCAGCGGCCTTAGAGGTCTCGATGGTTTTTCTCACTCAGATCACAAGCACCGAGTCACCATCTTCATTTTCTTCTTCTTCCTCCCTTAATTCCTGAACTACATGGGCAGGGAGAGCATCAGCATCTATCCTCGATTTGCTAATTGAGCTCTTTTTCTTCTTGGGCTTAGGATCCTTGGAGGTCGAGGCCCTTTTTCTCTTACTGTCCTTCGCCGGTTTCAGAACCGGAGCCAAAGCCTCCTCCTCGCCAGACGGAGGCACACATGGAAATTAAATAAGTATAAGGAGATATTACCAATTCATCGGATATGTAAAAGAGGAAGCTTACCATGGTTCTTTGCCTCACATCGGCCTTTTGCCAAATCGCGCCAACAGCGCTCAATGAAAGTAGAATTCGAGGCTAGTTTTCTGACCCAGTTCTCAAGGTCGGGGATCGCTCGAGGCATCTAAACAATCGTTGCATGACGAAAGAAGACATTAATAAAGCTAAAGAACGAAATAAATCATGGAAGTTAACAAGTTAAGTAATACTTATTCTTCGGGTTCCATTTCTCAGGAAATGGCATCTTCTCCGTCGGGATGAGATCGGAGGTCCTCACTCGCACAAATCTACCCATCCAGCCTCGATCTTTGTTCTCGTCGATGCTCGAGAACAATACCTTGGTTGCCCGACGTTGCAGCTTGATCAACCCTCGAAAGATATGGGGGTTGTACAGTCTGATAAGGTGATCAAGGGTGAATGACATCCCCTCGGCTTTGCTCGTGAAGAATCGGAGCATGATGACTATGCTCCAAAAGGAAGGTGTATTTGGCCTAAGGTCACCTGTTATTGACGGCAAAAGTCAACGATGACAGGGTCGAGAGGGCCCAACGTGAAAGGATAAGTGTAAACACTTAGATACTTTTCCACGTGGGTAGTGATGCTCTCTTCAGGGGATGGGATCTTTACCACGTTTTCCCCTTAGTTGCAATCTCTTTGGATCTGCTCGAGATACCCCACGGTTATCGAGCAAATGTACCTCGACACATGCTCGCACCAACCGGGGACCGAGAGAGCTTTCTCGATTTTAAAATCGGATTTAAGGATGCACGGACCAGGAACACAGTCCTTAGAGAGCGGATCCACCAGCGTTTTGTCGCCGGCCGACCGTGAAGAAGAAGAAGCTTTCTCTTGTTGAGGAACTATTTTGGATATTTTCTCCATTTTTATGAATTGAGAAAAGAAGAAGATAGTAAGATTTGGTGTTTGAAAACTGGTGGGGAAACTTGAAGATTAATGGAAGAGAAGAATTTGAGACAGGTAAAATCATAGAAAATTAGATGAAGGTAAAGTTTGATTCAATGAGGAGAAGGCCTATTTATGGATTTACGGCGACGGTTCAACAACACTAGTGGCCGATCGCCAACTAACGCTCATTAATGGTTTGGGGAACTGTACTGACGGGACGTTTCGGTCACTTCCATCGCTTACGTCACGGGGATGACATCATAATTTATCGTGGCCGAAAAGAATCGAAGGCTCAATTCGTTTGTTATCACTACACTCCAAGAAACGATGGGACTATCTGTATACGGTTGAAATCGGGGCCATCTGATTTCACTATCTAATCAAGACCGGAGTGTTGCATCGGAGGTCGGCTTCGACTAAATCACAAAGTTGAGGCATTGAGATCGAGATCGAAGTCCCTTTCTAGATCAAGGTTTGTAGCTATCGAAGTCAAGAGAGACAGACACCGAGTAATATCAGAGATGAATTAATAATGGAAGAGCGAGATATTCGTAACTGATCGAGGATCATGGCGTAAATCTCGGAACGGATCAAATCAGAAGCGGTTAATTAGCTAATTATATGATTTCCTACAGTAATTAGAGTTATACCATAAGTAGAATTCATCTGCTATATAAAGAGGAGTTCTAATCATTTGTAACCAATCATCACTCACAGGAATTAGCAAAACAACTTTCTTTCTCATTTACATTATTGTTCATCAGTTTGTTCCATTTTCTATTGTTCTTGCACTTATCAGTTCGAGAGTATCTTGACTCGAGGGCTGGAACTTTATTTAAACACCAGATTGATTTATTTATAATTCAATTCTGTCATTTACCTTCATATTTATAAATTAGTGTTGAGTGAAATCACAATATAAGTTTAATTGTTATCCAAATTTTAGGGTATACAAGTTCATATAAGTAGCTCTCTGAATCTAATTATCCCAAGCGCGGAGGAAATGCAGTTTTTTAACACGCTTCTAGGTTAACATCCTACCGATCATACTGTAGACAATTCCCAACACAGTTCATCGCTAAGGTCATCTTAAGTTGATTTTTTAGTGTCAATAAATCGGAAAGCTGATTTTATTTAACCACCAAGTCGATAATTTATAGAGGCAAAAATTAATTATAAAATATATGCCAGAACAATCTATGTATTATAGAAATAGCAAAAGAATCCGTCTCAAATACACACATGCCGTCAGCCTCAGAGAAATATGTCAAAGCCCCAAATACGTCAATTATCGCCAAATAAACTGACAGAAAACAATTTCACAACTGAGAAAACGAGAAGCACAGAAGCTAATAATTGGAAACTTAATTGACAGAGAGCAAAGATAACAAATTCAACATTCACCTAAGATGAAGAGGTCAGATATGGAAGAAAGAAATAGAGGCAATTGATGATATATATGATCAGCAGAAAACATAGTAGAAGCGAGGAGAAAAACATAACAAACAGTTAGTAATTGAAGTGAAGCGGTAACCTCGTCCTTGCTAACTCAACTGATAAGTTTGGTGGTTCAAGTATTTTTTTTCTCTAAATAATAGACAAGACAGAAACATGCATAAGAAATTTAACAACTATGGTAATTCATTGAAGAATTTTCTCAAACACCTAGAGAACTTTAATAGAAATGGTATTTGTTCAAGAATTTTCTCAAAAAAGTTCCTCAAGACAAATACAGATAAAGATGAATCAAGAGATGTGACGGCAGAAAACACACTGCAGTACAAACTTGAGAGCAAGAGAAAGAGATCTGGAGCGTTACTTTTGTGGAGATGTCGTTTGTTCGACATTTTTAGCTGAGAAACCACGGTCTGAAACTACACGTGTTAAGCTGAGCGATCGACTGAATAGCTTTGCAATGACAGAAGTATCCTCAGATAAATTTTTATTTCCATGGAAGCACACATGTTGACCTAGAGATGCTTGAGTAGTTACATAGAAAACAATCAAGAACATACTAAAATACACTTTAATTTCGATATTCATCTTGCACTAACATTTACCCCTAGCTATTGACTAGCTAAATAAGAGTCCTTTGACACTTTGAATGTGTGTAAGACATTTCCAAAAACATCGTAATATACAAACTCAGCTTCTAATTGGTTCAATGCAACTGAAACAAACCCTTGTCCATCGTAATAAAATTTTAATTCTTCAGGATTCCACCATTTAACATCTCCCCTCCATGCTTTGGATCCGCCTCCGCTTGTTATAAATTCCAAGTTGCTAAATAAATAATTAAACCGATAATTAGTATCCACGCTGTAATCAAAGTGAGATAAAAATAAAATATTAATATTTTTCTGATATAACAATATACTTGAAGTCTGCGGCTGGCTACCTGTCAATGCTTCCAATGCGTTCTAAGCAGTGATCATGGCCATTCATGTAAAAATCAACATTATGTTCCTAAATGGAATAATTGGATAAAGTTAACAATAATTAGAAATCCAAAAAAGAAATTGTGAAGATCAGCTCAAATATAATTTAACTCTCAAAACTATATATGTGTAGTACTTAATAAATTACCTCAAGTATTGGGGTTAATTGTTCAGCAAGCTCTGTAATTATACCATGATGTCCAGCACTTTTAATGGTATGGTGACCAATCACCATCTTCCATTTTGCAGTAGACCTACTTAATGCCAAATCCAAATCCTTTTTGAAAACCCCAAATGAGAAATATAAAAAAAAGAAAAGGTTAATTAAAAGAAATTAAAGAAGAAAAGTTCTCAATATAGTAATTCTATCAAGTATTATATATATAACATTTTACGAGGCACCAAAACTCCTCGAATACTACTAATGCTCTATGTTTTTCTATCTTTCTATCTTTTGTGTTGTAAATTTTGTGAAGATATCACAACTCGGCCATATATTTTGTGAAAATAAATTTGGGTTTTATTTGACAAATACATGTTTGGTCATAAATTTTGATTATATTTTGGTAAAATTTCAAATCCCAAAAGAGCTTAATAGCTGGTTTTGGTCCAAAATATCACTATTATATTTTTTAAAAATTATCCCAAACTTTTGTATTTTATAAAAGAGTCTATCATTTATTATTTTGTAACAATGTTGCTTCGTATTCTCGGTTACCTGGTAGTGTATCATGTTGTTCATTATAAAAATGATAATTTTGTATCAAATTTATTTATGTTCAGGACTATGGTTTGTGATAATATAATGAATGTTATTCATAATGGTACTGTTGGTTATTTATGCTAGTTTTTAGAACTTGTGGTATAAGTCATGTTTCATGTTTTTCCAAAATAAATTTGAGAAATATGTTTTGAAAACTGATGTCCAAACACATTTTCGACTTCAAACCAAACTTCACCAAAATCAAATTTTTTAGAACAAATTTGAAAATTTATGGCCAAACGCAAGCTTAAAAACTCATAAGCCAAAAATTTTTTTTTTTTTGGTTTCCCACCTGGTGTGCGGTACCTACATTGGAGCTCGACTATATCCGGATTCGCGCCGCGTAACGAGATACCATATCATTACTGTCTCCATATCATTTTATATTATATATCTTAGTTTGAGATCATGAAATTTAAGAAAGTAAAGGCAACTTTGAATTAAAGATGTATGAAATGTACTAAAATGTTCTTTAAATATTCCATGTGAAATGTTAGAATTAAAAGTATCGAAAATAATATTTTTTCTAAACAGACTAAAAAGAAGAATAAAACACATACTATACTATAACAGATGAAATATTACCTTTAAGAGATCTTTGAGATATTTGTCCCTTGGCAAGACACCTTTCCAGTCATAAGTGTGATCTTTTGGGTGTGTAAAATAGTCATTCACGAATGGGGTGGTGTCTATGAAGAAAAATTCCACAATTTCTGCCTCACCAAAAAAAAAATGGACAAGAATATCAATATTTGTTCTTAAGAATATCAATATTTTAACGAGAATTAAAATATTTAATTTTCGAATGAGACCACGATTCTTTTTTGAAAAAAAAAAAAGAAATATTGTGATTTCTAACCTTTCGAATGGATTTGGTTGGGCCGCGGTAGTATGAGCCTTCCCTTTCCTTGATGTTACACAGGATGCGCAATGGGGGGTAGTAAGCGCTTTATTTCATTTGATTACTCATGCCTATTCCAAAGCATTATTATTTTTAGGATCCGGATCCATTATTCATTCAATGGAAACTATTGTTGGATATTCTCCAGCTAAAAGCCAGAATATGGGTCTTATGGGAGGTTTAAGAAAACATGTACCAATTACCAAAATCACATTTTTATTAGGTACACTTTCTCTTTGTGGTATTCCACCTCTTGCTTGTTTTTGGTCCAAAGATGAAATTCTTAATGATAGTTGGTTGTATTCGCCAATTTTCGCAATAATAGCTTGGGCCACGGCGGGATTAACCGCATTTTATATGTTTCGGATCTATTTACTTACCTTTGAAGGGCATTTAAACGTTCATTTTCAAAATTATGGTGGGAAACAAAAAACCCCCTTCTATTCAATATCTCTAAGTAAAATATTCTTATATATATAATATATTTACCTGCATCAAGAACATAGGATCTCAAACAAAACCATCTTTCGTCCTTTTCTCTAAGGAGTGGACTTAATTGCGCCTCTACATCACCCCTGTAGTCATGGTTTCCCAACACTGCCACAAGAAGCCGGAAAAAAATTAGCAACTTAATTATACAAATTTGGATATTCAGTTTCATGCAATATATTTACACGTTAATTTTAGTTTTATGTTCTTTAGGATTAATCACATGGAATTAATGCATTTACATAATTTATCTTGTTTTTACGTCCTCGTAATTTTTAAAGGCTTGTAATCATAACAAACTACGATCAAGGCGAGTGTCATCTATAGGTTAACTTGAATCCAATAGTTTTGTTCAGATCATAATATTAATAAATTCACTATATATCTATAAATAATATTTATATATTTATTTTTAAACTAATTATTATTGTATATTAATTTAAAATTGCTGTAGCATGTAAGAACCAAGAAACTATAACTCTTGAATCTGCCTCCCAGAACAATAATGGTGATGAAAAATTTGCATAAAAGATTTACCATTGTACCACTTCTTTTGCAAGCTAGGAGCTGTATAAATATTGGTGAATGAATCATCAAATGCAGGATCATTAACACCTTTGAGCCCATCGTCGTAGAAATTGTCACCAGTTGATATTACACAATCAATGTCTAGTTTCTCTCCTATCTCTCCCATCTACACATTTAATAAACCAAAAATAACAAAAGAACATGATTACATAATAATATTTTACAAATCAAAACGTAAAGGTTAAATTTTCAAGTTTGACCAATCTTTAGATTATAGCAACAGTATACTTTCAATTCATGGTTAATTATATCCTTTCTCATTTCTAAAGTATATCTCCTCAGGTAATTGAACCCCAATCTTTACTTCCATAAATAATTTGGTAAAGTTTAGCCCTCGCTTTCTTCTCTGTATTTTTATCAACCATCAATGGCTTCCCAACCAAGCTTTCCTAGTTTGCTTAGGCCTCTAGCACTCCAATATTTGAAGTCCAGGAAGTTTGATCCATATTGGTGTTAATAATATAATTGATTTTGACATAGGGACTCAAGAAAAGCAATCAGGGTCAAAGTGTAAAAGGAAGATCATAAATTAATGGGGATAGTTCAACACAAAAAGAATAAACTGAAGGAAGAAATACGGAAGCAGTTCAAAGCAAAAGGAATAAGCTGAAGGAAGAAATCATTCAGAGATTGACTGAAGCCATAAAGGAGAAGGAATCAACAATAAAAAGGGAAGAAGCACTGAAGATCCAGCAAAGATAATCAATCAGAAGCTATTACTGGAAGGTCCCAGATTTAAGGGAAACATAATCACCAAGAATCAGCAAATCCGGCGGATATCAAGACTTAGAGATGGAAAGCCTTCAAAGTCCATACATCAAGGAAGAGTAGCGGAATTAACTTTATTTTTGGAAAGAATCAATTTGTGATTCCTTTCAAGGATCAAATCTCTTGGGTTTGCAATCTCTCCAGATTCTAAGGTCTCCTGGAAAGCATATATACGTTCCCTCTGGACTTTAAGAAATATACTTTGATCAAACCATCTACCCTCTTTTTGTTCTACTCCAAACAAGCATTATAGTTCTTTTAGATCTGCTGTGTAACTAGTGAGAGAAGAAAGAGAGAAAATCACTGGTGAGGCATTGTATCAAGAAAAGACAAGAGATATAGAAACTAAGCAGTTGGTGTAAAGCTACACAATTTTCTCTGTAATCAAGAAACTTCGATCGCTGAAAGAGAACACCCTTGCAACCCAAAGGGACTGGACTATGATTCATATTGAACCGAATCAGTATAAAAATTCCGGTGTCTTTAATTCCTGCACTTTAATTCTGCATTTATTATTATCTCGCTCTTATTTCTAGTCAACTAATTGGTAAACTAGTCAACTACTGATAACTATTTTAAAAATAAACAATTCACCCCTCCCCCTCCCTCTTATACTTTCAATTGGAATTGAATGAAGTTCCTCCCTAGAAAACTCCATATCCTGATTCCACTCCTTAACAATGAATGATTTGTTGTCGAAGTGATAAATTTCCCCTTGTACGACTTCATTCTTACCTTCCTCACTATCAAATCAAACCAGAACTATAACATTTTTCATCATGGCTATTTTATTGATCCCAATTTTACCCCACGGCCTTTAAATGAACCCATTTAATACTGAAAATGGATGGTAAGCACATAAAGCATAATATACTATAGTATTCTTCCAATATTCAATCTCAGTGTTATCTCATTTGTTACCTCGTCCTATTATTCTACTTCATCCATCCATGATTGCTTTCTACTACTACTTGCGGAGTGGATAATATCTAACCATTCACCCAATTTCTCCTTCGCATGTATCACAGTCTTAATTTGCATGTTAGGTTTCTGCACAAGTGTCGGAGATGCTTCTCTGGAAATGTTAATTCCTTCGTTAATTTGCTTTTAAAACTGCTCCACTTAGCCAGCTCCTCCGGCTGCAGTCTTCGCCGCATACTTTTGTATTGGTAGTGTTACCAAAGACTGAGCTGAAGGTCGTTCTCTCCTATCTCCCATGGTTGGCGCACGTTATGCTAACTTGCACCGGGAGAGAGAAACCATCGAGCTCTAAAGTTTTTTATTTTGACCAATTTTTAAAAACTTTTTTTAAGTGTATTTTTCTCAAAAGAACTTTTCAAAAAAGTGTTTTTGAAGAGAAACTACTTTTCTCTGCTTCTACTTTACTCAAAAATATTTTATTTTGTTCTTAGAAACTTGGCCAAACACCCCAACTTTAAAAAAAGAAATATTTCTTTTGGAAAAAATGTGTTTTTAGCCTGGAGAACCTATATATTACTCTCAGAGCATGTTTGGCCAATTTCTGGAAAGCAAAAGTACTTTTTGGTTGGGAAAAAAGTACTTTTTTGGAAAATTTGAGATGTTTGGCCAAAATGAAAAAATGCATTTGAGCAACAACATAAGCGATTTTTCTATTTTTGGGAAGAAACTACAAATTCTAACTTCTTTCAGGAAGCAGAAAATTAATTTATTTAAGACAAAAATACTCTTACATTAAATTTATATTTTCCAGGTTATTCCTTATTAATTTAATATATTATTTTCTTTTTCTCTTTTTACCATATATTTCTTCTATTTCTTATTCTGTCATATTTTTATTCTTTTTCTCTTATTTAGAGTGTTCTCTTTACTATAAATAGATCTCTTCCTTTATATACTAATTTATAAGAGTAAATTTTTAATTTATATTGAGTGATATATTTTGATATATTTAAATCATCATGTAAAGAATAAGTAATACTAGATACACAATATTATCACTTTGGAATAACTATATTTTATATGATTAAATTTTTATTATAATAAATATTTAAATTCATTTATCTCTTTCAAATAAAACTAGTTGCAAACTAAATTTTTATGGTCCTTTTTGTAATTTGATAATCAAAAGTATTTTTTAGATTAATTGGTCAAAGACAATTTGCTCGCAAAAAACACCACTTAATGAATCGACCAAACACAAACTATATTTTTTTTCTAAAATTACTTTTAAAAATAAACAATTTAAACATTATTGGCTCTCACTCCAACTTGACAAAAGTACATCTTTCCTTGTTCTTCTCCTTTACTTTATGATGTTACGTACCCCAAGAAAAGAGTACAGATATGGATATAACGTTAAAGGGTTGATACAGTAATTTAAACGTGCATAAAACGTGGTAATAAAATTCGATTTTCAAATGGAACACAAGAATTTCTCTTGCTTAAAGTAATGAACGTTGGATGAATGGCTTTTGCCAAAAAAGTCATATGCTTAATTATTTTGAATCCCCCACAACTCTTCCTCTTTCCCTCCCCCACCCCCTTATTAAATAATCAGAAGAAAATTGGGTGTTTAAACGTCAGTAAGAAGTTAACTAAATGGCATTATTAATTTTTTTCAGAGAAATTTTTTCGTATTTTTTAGAGAATGAAATGGCAACTATTATTGATATGTCATCATTTATGCCAAATTTAAAAGAAAAAATTCATCTTTATTTCTTCAAATATCTTTTAAGGGTCAATCCAGAATATAGATCAAGCATGATTTCTTATATTAACCAGACTTAAGAAGAAAATAAAAAAAAATGTGAGTTTAATTTTATTTTACTTTCTTACAAACTTTTTTCAAACTAATGAAATACTGATCAAGCACAACTTTTCAACCTTTAAAGATTTCCAAAAAAAAAAAACAGTAAATAATTAATTTAAAAAACGAAGGAACGTGACTTGTAAGTATTATGAGAGGATTAAAACATCAAGAACACAAGCATGATTTCTTATGACTAACCATATTTAAGAAGAAGTAGAAGAACAAGAAGAAAAACTAGAAAACTCATAGGGTATGAAGGAAAAAAAAGAAGATAATGAGCAGCAGCAGGAGCGGAGCTACAGTATGGAGAGCGCTTTGATTCAAACCTTGTATTAAAAAGATTCATTTTATTAAATAATATGTATAAATTAATTCATTTTTAGAATGGAGAAGTTATAAACTCAAAAAACCTAGTTCCGCCTTAATAATGGAAGAAAGAAGAAGAACCTGGAAGGCGACGTCAGATTGATTATAGAGTCCTTTCCTTCCCCAATCTCCAACCACCAAGAAACTAAGTGAGCCATCACCTTTTACAGATTGCTTCAAATATGGAAATTCAGCACCACAAAGAAGAACACACAATCCAAAACTAGCCAATAATATTAGATGCATACTACTAATTAATTTCTTGATATATATGAAAAATGAAAAACTTTAATTTGGAGGGAATTATCAGCCTCTTTATTTGGTTTGCTTTCGTAAGGGAAAATGGTTTTATGAATGAAGAGTATATTAATGGAATATCCAAAAGAATTCTTTCGGTACTTAAACTACTTAGTTGGAAAGGAATATGATAAGAAATTGCAATGACGTGACAGCCTTATATCTATGTTTCAAGCCAAGGTATCGTGTCTTTTATTTATTCAGATCCTTGCTTATACGTATATATAGAAGATAATATGCGAGATTTTTTTATTATTTGATATTCGAAATTTATTGACCAGCTTAATTAGGGACACGTAGAGTCGATTTATGGGGAATTCTATTATGAATACTTCATTTTTAAGACTCGAACGAAACTTCTCATTACGGATAAAGGATCTTGTTCATCCTATTACAATTTTGAACGATAAAATGCTTGAGAGTTGTTGGTCTATATATTAAGCCAAAACCAGAAAAGCTTTAAAGTGTATTGTTTCCAAAAGGAAGCGCTCTTTTGAAGTTCTATCAACAATAATTAAATGTTTCACACATACTTTCATGGGAACAATTAGTTGGAAGTTTCGTGTGGCTAAGTTGATAGGAGTATTTTATTTTCTAGGTGTGGAAAAAGGAGAATTACCAACGTGTTGTGTTATTCAATTGATTTATTTATATTTCAACACGACACAATTACTCGTGTTATAGTCCTATTTTTACGTGGTTGTGGGTTGGTGTTGGAGAATAATTTAAAGAAGTCACGTGTGCCATTAAGAAAACAACTAATGGAGTACTTTATTAGTAAATTATCTAATTGTTCGAGGAGGAAAAAGGAAAAACAATCCTCCTAATAGTTGACTTGTTGATAAGGAATGGGATGAGTCTTGGCGCCATTTAGAACTCTATCAAAAAGCTAGATTATAAATTCAGGTTAATTAATCTGCCTTTCACTGTCTAAACACTCCATGAGGACCAAGTCCATGAAGTTTGCAATGTGTCTCCTTTCCTGCCTTGGCAGAACATATTTGTTGACTAATTCGAACAACACTTTGTGGGGTGGCTTCATCTCACTCTTGTACATAGCCTTGGGCTCATTTCCTCATTGTTACTGAATTTTCTGGTAATGACAAGGGTAGTAGGAAGATTTTCTAGGCTTTCTACTTGAGCTTTGTATGGTCATTGTACCCCTCACCAGGTACACCCAGAATTTCTCTCAACTCCTTCACATCGAAAGAGACTTGCACTCCTTTCACCATACTGGTAACCCTTCCATCCTTCACTTCAGCATTTGCCATAAACTCAACAATTTCATTCCTGGCCAACCTACCATCCATCTGAAGGACCATGTCCTTCCAGCCTTACAACTCCAGCTTCTCCAAAAGCAGCACCATTCCTTCCTCCTCCAAGTCCCGAAGGAGTCTACCCTTCAAAATTGTCCTCTTGCCAAACTTGGCTATCTTGTCCTTCTCAATGTCAGAATCATCTTCTTCCTCTCCACTCTATTCGTCTTCCTCAACAATTTTACTTGTTTTGATTTCACAGCATACCTGGTCTTTTTTGCCAGAGTGTATGATTCAGCAGACTTAGACCCTGAAATAGACTTCTTAGTGGAAGTCTTGGCTTTCTTGGGTTTGTGAGTCAGAACCTCCACTTCTTCAATATCTTCTTCATCTCGAAGGACCATATCCATCTCATCAATATCAACAGCCTCAACAAGCTCATCCATATTCTTCTTTCCCTTAGAAACCGCTTTTCTTTCACTTTCTTCTAAGGCTTTCTGCAGTTCTGCCTCATTCTGCTTTAGCTGGCTTCTTGTGGATCTTCTTCTTGTGGGAGGAATTTCAACAGTAACATAAGGGGAAGCCTTCCTTTTCTTGGTAGCCCTAGTAGTGCCAGGGGTTTTAGCCTTTGAACTTCCTTTCTTCTTTGGATTGTAACTCTCAGTCACTCTTTTCAATAGGTCTGTGAGGGTTTTTTGTTAAGATGAAACAGGTTCATCTCTATTTTCTTAAGTTGAACCAGCTCTTCAGCAGCTTCACTAGACCCACTCCCCCCTGTTTTCTTTACACTCTCCTCTACTCCAGCAGATTTTTCTCCCCAAACAACCATTGCACTGTGTCTTCGGTTAAACTAAAAGGAGTGGGTGAAGAATCAACCACTCTTTTACCCTGTCATCTCACAGCACTCCTAACTCCCTTTCTTTCTTTTCCTTTTCCTTTTTCATTTTTACCGCCAACTTCACCAAACTATGTAGTTTCAACACTTGTTATAGACCTTACCAAAACAAACCTATTCTCCAAATATGTAGCAACTTCAGAAATTGTCTCATGGGTAACTTTAGGACCAGAAGATACCTGTTCAGTTTTGGAAGAAACGGTTTCTTCCCCTCAGTAGCTGATTTGAAGGATCATCAGATTTTTGAGGTTCTTCATCCCTACTCGCTTTCAGTTGTCCATTAATTTTCTAAATCAGTTCTCCACCAGCAAAAACCTTGCGAGCCATCATTCTTACTCTTTTCTTAGAGGTTGGGGTGTTGGAAGGAGTGATAGTGGGTGTGGAAGTGGTTTCTTGTGGTGGTGATGAAGGATTTTCAGGAGTATTAGCCATTTTTGTGCTTGGGTATGGAAGAGAATTTGATTGTGTTTGGGAGATGAAAGAAGATGGAGAGTATTTGACGGCTTGAAAAATATGGAGCGAAGAAAGCAATAATATTTATCAATTTAAAGAGAGTCAATTAATGGGTAACGACAGCTTTTCAGACTTTTAGAAGTTTAATCAAACTGAATTTCAGTTTTGAAAAGACGTTGGAGTCTATCTCTAATATCTTGGTAGTTCAATTCGGTTAGGAGTGTTTGAACGGAATTGGTTCACTTGTAACGGATAAGTCCAAAAGAAGTTTGGAATTTGGTAGGACTCTTCTCATGATCCAAATATTATTATTTTAAATTATGCAGAGTGTAGAAAATATACAGAGTGATCTTGATGAACCAGGTTCTTCACTGAGAATTCTCTTGTGTAAATCTAAATTTTTCAAAATAGATAAAATATCATTAGAGATTAATGAGTCATTTTAGTACATGGCACAATAGTATACTATTTAGAGTATGAGACTGAGCTAAAATAATCTAATTATATACACATATTTTCGTTGTGAATTCTGAACTTGTCCTTTTAGGTGATATTAATCATCCCTAATTCTAACATGTTCCTTTCAAAGTGATCTCTACTTAGGGCTTTTGTGAAGATGTCAGCTATTTACTTGTCAGTAGCACAAAATTCCACATTGATCAATCATTTTTCATAGTTATCCCTCAAAAAATGATGTCTAACATATGTGCTTATTCTCTTGTGATGAACCGGGCTCTTGGTCATACTATTTGCACTAGTGTTATCACAAAAAATGGGGATACAACCAACATCAATTACAAAGTCCATTAATTGTTGTTTGATCCACAACAATTGAGCACAACATGAAGCAGCAGCAACATACTCAACTTCAGCAGTAGATAAGGCCAAATTTTGCTTTTGGTGGCCCAAGACTCAAGACATGAGCCAAGAAAGTGTACCACACATGAGATCTCTTTCTATCCATAAGAAAACCTGCATAACAGCATCATCATATCCCACTGGATTAACATTACTACCTTTTGGATACCATACACAAAGATCAGTGGTGCCTTTCATATATCTCAAAATTCTCTTGACAACAGTCAAGTAAGACTCCTTTGGATTTTTCTGAAATCTTGCACAAAGGCCTACACTGAAAACAATATCAGGCTACTAGCAGTGAGATACAACAATGAGCCAATCATTCCCATATATAACTTCTAATCAACAGATGAACCAGGTCATCTATATCCAACTTTGTAGGTGTTGCAATAGGAGTGTTAATTTCTTTGGAATCTTCCATTTTAAACCTTTTAAGCAACTCTTTTACATACTTCTGTTGATGGATCATAGTTCCATTTGAATTTTGTTTAATTTGTAAGCCTAAAAAGAAATTAAGCTCACCCATCATGCTCATTTCAAGTTCACTCCCCATTAGTTTAGCAAATTCTTTATTTAACTTATCAGTAGTTGCTCCAAAGATTAAATCATCAACATATATCTGAACTACCAAGAGATATTTACCTTTTTCTTTAAAAAACAAAGTATTGTCAATTTTACCTCTCCTGTAGTCATGCTCAAGAAAAAACTTTGATAATCTTTCATACCATGTTCTTGGAGCGTGCTTGAGCCCATAAAGTGCTTTGTCTAGCTTGTACACGTGATCAAGACTCTCCTTGCTTTCAAATCCCAGAGGTTGCTTGACAAACACTTCTTTCTTTAGATATCCATTGAGGAAGGCACTCTTGAAATCCATCTAGTTAAGGGTGAATTCCATTTAAGCAGCAAAGGCTATGAGGAGTCTTACTGCTTCCAACATTGCAGCTGGAGAAAAGGTTTCATCATAGTCTATGCTCTCCTCTTGACTATATCCTTGAACCACTAATCTTGCCTTGTTTCTTGTAAATGTTCCATCTTCATCAAGTTAGTTTCTGAAGACCCATTTTGTGCTAATTATTGATCTGTCCAAGGGACTTGGTACTAGATGCCAAACTTGACTCCTTTTAAATTGGTTGAGTTCATCTTGCATTGGATTTACCCAGTCTACATACTGCAAAGCCTCAACAACATTTTTAGGTTCAATAAGAGATAAGAAAGCATCAAAAGCACAAATTCTTTAATGAAGATCTAGTTTTAATTCCAAAGGTTGGATCAGTGATTATGTTATCAATGGGATGAGAACTTTGATACTTGTAAGATTTCACAACCAACTGGTTTCCCCTTGATGTTTCTTCTGTGTTTTGTTGTTGTGGAACAGGTTCATAGACGGATTCCATTGAGGTTTGAGGATCATTTCTTCTT
This sequence comes from Nicotiana knightiana, assembly GCA_005239525.1. Lineage (NCBI taxonomy): Eukaryota > Viridiplantae > Streptophyta > Magnoliopsida > Solanales > Solanaceae > Nicotiana > Nicotiana knightiana. Next base: position 49,779 of record ML383326.1, on the reverse strand, counting down.
TGTTCTATTCCCCATGTCATGTTGCTATGGGTGGAAGAACCTGTTCCATCACCTGTTTCTTCAGCCTATGTAGCTTCGGTCTGGGTTGTGGTTTCATTTAAGTTTCTTACCAGCCCAATTGCTTCACCATCATATTCTTGTCTCTTAGAAAGAATGTTAGTTTCATCAAAAATCACATGAACACTTTCTTCAACACACATAGTTCTTTTGTTATAGATCTTACAAGCTTTTCTATGTGAAGAATACTCCCTCATCACTTTTGGGATCAAACTTTCCTAGGGAGTCTTTGTCATTGTTGTACACAAAGAACTTACATACAAATGCCCTAAGATGGGATATATTTGGTTTTCTCCCTTTAAGTAACTCATAAGGAGTCTTCTCTACAGGTGGTCTAGTCATGCACATGTAGTATTTACAGCTTCCGCCCAAAAGTTATGGGGCATTTTACTAAAGAGAAGCATAGTCTTAGACATATCTTCAAGTGTCCTATTCTTTATGTCAACTACTCCATTTTGTTGTGAAGTCCTAGGAGAAAAAAATTATGATCTATAACATGTTCATCACAATATTCACCAAATTTAGCATTTTCAAATTCAGTGTCATGATCAGACCTAATTGATGCAAGTTGATTACCTAGTTGTTTCTGAGTTTTTCTAATAAAAGAGGTGAACATGTCAAATGCTTCATCTTTAGATGTTAAAAATAATGTCCAAGTAAACCTAGAGTAATCATCAACAAGCACCATCACATATCTTTTACCACATCTGCTTAATGTTCTCATTGGACCACAGAGATCCATATGGACCAGTTCCATCGTCATGGTGGTGCTTACCACTTTCTTGCATTTAAAAGAGGATCTTACCTGCTTCCCCCTTGCACAATCCTCACAAAGTTTGTCTTCCTTGAAGATGTTAGGTAGCCCTATCACCAGGTCCTTGGAGACTAACTTGTTGAGTTGACTTAGACTTGCATGTCCAAGTCTCTTGTGCCAAATGAGGGGATCATTGTCCAACACACTTAAGCAAGTGAGTTCATTTTCTGAAACTGTGGACAAATCTACAATATATATATTGTTCACTCTTTTTTCCTGCAAAACAATCTTGTCAGTGGTAAGATTAATCACAAAATATTTGGTAGAGGTGAATGTTACCAAGTTACCGCTATCACATAGTTGTGATACACTATTAGACTGTATTTTAGGCCATCTATCAAGTAGACATTCTGAATAGAGTGAGAATCAGTCTTACCTACCTTACCAACCCTAATGATCTCAAATTTTTTCCCATTTCCAAATGAGACATTACTTATTTGAGGTCCTCAAGTGAAAGGAACTGGTTCTTGCTTCATGTCATGTGCTTTGAGAAGCCACTATCCATGTACCATATTTTGATGCTTCCCTTCACTTGGACCTGCAAAAAGAAATCATGTGTTAGTCTTAGCAACCCAAACTAGTTTAGGTCCCTTTCTATAGGCAAAAGGATGAATCAAATTCTTTTTAGCCCAACTTGGTAGCATATTCTTCCCTTGAATAAATTATTTTGTTCTTTTGGCTTGCCTTTTCTTTTGCATTTCATTCACTTTTATAATGACATATTTTACCAAAATGATTAAAAATCTTATTCTTAGGAAGTGTAAGGTACTTGGTTTTGGGATCCCATTTAGGTGGCAGATTCCCAAAGCTAAGTCCTCTGTTAAGCTACTATGATGTTCCTGTAGCCATGAAAGTTGCATTGGAGGACTTGTTCCATTTACAAGTTCTATCTAGTTCATGTTTGACCTTGCCTAGATCCTCCTTCAAAATTCTTACCTGCTCATCCTTCTTAGAGAACTCATCAATGAAATCTAGAAATAACTCAGATAGCCTTTCTTTAGGCAAAAAATTAATCTTGTCTTTGAGATGAATTACACTTACCTCAGATTCCTCTTCAGATTCTCCAATGGCCATAAGTGCTTGTTCATCTCTATCTTCATCATCTGAGCTTTCATCTGAGCTTTCTCCCCAAAAATCAACCATAGCCTTTGCTGATCCTTTGTTCTTCTTGGGTTGAACATGTTCCTTATTCCTGTTTCTTCGTTCAGCTCTTTCCTTCTTCCATTCAATTTTCCATTAAGGGAAGTTTTTGATGTGGTGGTCAGTCATCCCACACTTGTAGCAACCCTCATTGGTTTGCTTTTCAGGAACCTTTGGTTTGTTGTAGCTTCCACTTCTTGAAGGATATTTTCCTCTCATTAGGTACTTCTTGAAATCCTTTGTGATCATAGCCATTTCATCTTCTTCTAGATCAGAACCTTCAATGATTCTGAGTGCCAGGCTCCTTTCCCTCTTGGGTACATCCATATTCATGGTTTTCCTTCTAAGTTCATAAGAAGTGAGAGTCCCAATTAGCTCATCCAACTTAAGAGTGGCAATGTTCTTTGATTCCTGAATGGCAGTGATTTTGCTCTCCCAAGTTGTGAGCACGTGATTTTTGCCCGATTAAAAAAAAAAAATATATATATATATATATATATAGAGAGAGAGATTTTCCAATTATTTTAATTTTTATAGAAATCTCAGGAATTTCTTGTTAATTTCTTGTTTGCATTTAGTATAATTTTTTTAAAAATTATAAGACAATACCAAAAAATGTCTAAAATATTCATTGCATAGTATTTTAGGTTTAATTGCATTTAGGATTTAATTACATGAGTTAATTGCACTATTAAACAAAAACCACAAAAATATTGTTCATTTTTACATTTTAGCTTTTAGTTTTTAAATTAGTAATTTCATTTCACTAGTTCTAAGTTAATTAATTATTTAAGGTGTAGACATAGATAATTAAATTTAATTCTATAAATTAGATTAAGTTAGGATATAATTAGGATTCTTAATTAATTTTGAAGATTTAAAAAAGAAAAAAGAAAGCAAAGAAAAGAAAAGAGACCCTTTTAGTTTCAAAACCGGACTGGGCCAAAGCTTTCCATGGCCCAAATACCCCACAAATCACCCAGCCCAACCCCTTAAATATGCCTTACCCGCCGGACCTACCCATCTGACCCGCCTCAAATACCTTTTAAATCCAGGCCCTCCATCCCCTCTAATCCAAGGGCTAGGATAAATTCACCAAACACATAAAATCCCAATTATAACCTTAACTCCTCTAACCCTAGTTTACTCTAACCTAGCTGAATCATCTCTTTCCCTCAACCGTCTTCCGCCCTAACCCAATCCAAACCCACCAGAAACGAACACCCTGGCCCCTTCCCTTCCTCTATCCTTATCTTCCTTCCACATCACCAAGATTATAACGACTTCTGACACAAATCTTTCTCTCTCATGTGCTCGACGCGTTTCGTTTTTTTTCATGAGGATGAATTCTGAAAAATAGGGGTCGTGGATTGATTTGGGCTCGATCCTCTCCCTCTATCTATCCGGTTTCATTCTTAAAGGAATTTTTCGGATTTCTTGAAAAGGGCGAGGATAGAAGCTTCGAGAGGGGAGTATATATATAGGTTGTTCTTCAGAAGAAAGAGAAAGTTTTTTTTCCAAAGAGATTTTTAGTAAGAAAAAGAAAAGTGAAGAGAAAGGCTAGGGTTTAAGAGAAAATTTTGGCTCTGTTCTGGATTTTTGCCTATTTAGGGTTTTATAAAAGAAAATATACAAAAAAACTATTTCTGTTCTTGAGTTAGTAGGACTCAAATTTTCAGAAAAAAAAATATATACAAAAAATCAGTTTCTTCTCTTGATTCTGACATTCAAAATGGAGATCAATTGAGGTTCGGGGTTCGATTGTGAGTCCGATTCCATTCGCCGCTTAAGGTTCGCGGGTTCTGTTGGATTTTCGCCACTGTTTTTTTGCTTGGATATCAAACTCAATACTCGCTTATTCGTATATAAAAGAAAACTTGCATTCTCAGGTTCATCTCTTTTCTCATTCTATTTGCTCACTATTTTGTGGTAAATTAAGCATGGGAAGAGCCATTTAGGAAGATTAACTTTGCATTATGTTATTGGTTCGTATTAAAACCTATACTAGCTTAATTTTGTTCATGTTTTGGTTTTGGTGTTTGTTTCCTTTGTGAATCTGCTCCTAAACATAGAATGTATGGAAAATTATCTTTGGAGATTGTTCTGAAAATCGAACAAGATGGCTCGTAACTGTTATTTTAGCTCTTTCTTTTAATATAAGGATAGTATTTTCTTCACAATAAATGGGTAAAATGATCGTGAAGTGAGGCTCACAATCATCCTTTTAGTTGCATCTTTTGTATTTTAAGAACTTCTGTTGTTGAGTTGGTGCTTGGAATTCTGTTTTGGTTTAGTCCATGACTAATAGTTTTTTTTTAGTAAATAAGGTTTTGCGGAGTTAAAGTGAAATAACAAGGTTTTATATTTTAAGAAGTTTGTAGGTTGTGATTAAGTACTTCATGATTTAAATATCACTATCCTACTAGAGTTTTCTGTTTCAATAACCTAATCTTAGTAAAGTATTTGATGATATAATTTAGTATAATGTGTCGTTAGGTAATTAAATGGCCTTAGTACTATGTGGTTGAGTTTGGTTTATCTGTTGGAATTTTTATTTTTCATGCTATGAAATATGTACATCGGTTGTGAGTTGAATTTTCTTATAGTCAAGTGTGGGTGTGAGATATTTTTCAAAAGAGGTATTTATGTGCGAGTGACTTTCCCATGTGAGCCTAGATAGATCGAATTAGGCACTTGGGAATTAATTAAAAGGAAAGAAAGAGAGTGGGCTGTGGGAATTTAGTTAACACATATTCTAGCTTATTGGGAGCGTGAGTGAAAAATGAGAATGGGAAACGGTTTGGTTAGTTCATCGACTCTCGTCGTATTTTAATCCACCCTTTTTCTTCTTTTTTTTTTGCACATTTACTGTTATTTTCCTTTGTTTCTTTGTGTTGGATGTTTGATGCCGATTCAAGTGATTTATATTTTATTGTATGTTGTCTGAACGAGATTGGTGCTAATTCTATTTAATTAAATTTTACACTTCATCCATAGTTGACTTCCATAATTCATGGCCTCACAACAATCTCAAACTAGTTTAGGAAAATAATTTATGAACCTTCGTAGTTTGATTTAGGCGCGTAATTAAATCATCACGGCTATGGGTACGTTTCTCGTAGCATAGTCGTGATACGTAATTTCCCCACTCGGGTGTGCATTTCATGCGACCTGATCATAACTTCAAACAATATTAAAATAAACATGTTGCATATCGTGGGTACGGTTCCCGTGACGCGATTCGCAATGTGTATTGAAAAATAAAGACGGGTGCGCGACATCGCGACTCGTTCAAATAACTCCATAATTGTTTAAAATATTTAAAAGAGGCAAAAAAGTAAAAAGGCAAAAATGCACAATAGGTCCAAAACATGTATTAAAACAGATAATTTGGCCAATTATTAATAGTTAAGCGACTGTGCTAAAACCACGAAACTCGGGAATGCCTAACACCTTCTCCCTAGTTAACAGAATTCCTTACTCGGATTTCTATGTTTCGCAAATTGAAAACAGAGTCAAACTTCCTTGATTTGGGATTTAAAATAAACTGGTGACTTGGAACACCATAAATTATCCCAAGTGGCGACTCTGAATCAATAAATAATTCCATTTTGATTATTGTCACTTTAATTGTAAAACTCCATTACCCCCCCCCCCAGGAAAAAGGAGGTGTGACAAAAGTAACTGGCAGAACCTTTGTCAAAATGTTCTCAACTCTGTCTTCTTCAGGAATAATCCTTTCAAGAGACTTAAGTTCATTTGTCACTATGGTGAACCTTGTATACATCTCTTAGATGGTTTCCCCTTCCTTCATGGTGATATTCTCATATTGAGAATATAGTAGGGTTCCTCTGGACCTCTTCACTTAAGTTGTTCCTTCATGGGCCACTTGAAAAGTGTCCCAAATTTCCTTAGCAGTTGTACAACTTTGAATTCTGTTGTACTAGTCTGGACCAAGTCCACACATAAGCCATTTCTTGGCCTTAACATTCTTCTCCCATTTCCTCAAGTCCTCAGCAGTGCAGTGCAGTCAGCTCTTTTTTTGGCACATCTATTCCTTCAGCATTTTTCTTCATGGTAGCCAGGGGACCATCAGTGAAAATGTCCCATAGCTCATAGTCCTCTCCTATGATGTGGTCTCTCATTTTGTATTTCTACCAGGAGTAGTATTGGACGTTGAAGAGTGGTGGCCTAGCAGTGGATTGTCCTTCCCAATTTTCAGGTAGTGCACTCATCTTGATATTTTCCTAAGGTGTTAGCCTCTTTAAGGATAACCCACTCTGATACCAATTGATATTTTAACTTCAATACCACACAAGAGGGGGTGATTTGTGTAGTGTCCAATTTTTTGCCTAAACTGATTATGGAAGGGTCTGGTTCTTCTAAGTGTTCCTTAACCTACTATTGTTGAAATAGTAAATGCAGAAAGTATAGAACACAAGTATTTTACGTGAAAAATACCTGGATCGAAAGGTGAAAAAACCATGACCTACTTTTCAGTAGGATTTTCCCAAACTCTTCACTAAATCGGTGAGCCAAAAACTACATTTACAAAATACTTTTATAAACCTAGGATTAACTCTAATCCCATTGTAGCAACCAGTCTCTAACTGTTGCGACAACTTCAAGTTAACTCTAACTTGAATACTCTGAGTACCTATTACAATTGCCTCTAGATAAAGCTGAAAGGTGAAATATGAAAATACCTACTATAATTGAACTAGAATAAAAGACAGACGCTTGGAACTGGTTGTTCTATCTGGTTCATGTAGCTTCAGGTTTGCACACTTGAATCACACACGAATTGCTTGCAAAATGCCTTGCTATTTTGCTCCAAATTCACGTTTAACTTCTACTTTTGTGTGTACCTGTAGAATGAGAACATCCTGCAATATATAGAGTTAGTAGATCAAGAAACAACTAAAGTTCTAATGCTACTCTTCCTTGGTGGAAGAGTTCTAGTTGATCTCAACTACTAACTCCTCCATTATCTTGGATAGTGTTCTCTTTGATTAAGGAGTCCTTCTCCTTATCAATTATACAACCTTTTCGATCAGGAGATATCAATTATACCAAGTTAAGCTTATCTCCTTCACGTGCATCCCACTTGCTCGAATATGCCCATGACTATGTATACAAGGGATGGACCCGGTTCATGCCTGAGCTTCCTTTGTCAATATTCAAAACAAACCTTCACTTGGGACAACAGAAGTGTCATATCAAAAAGTTTACTATTCCCAAAATTCAAACCCGAAAAGCAGGGAAAAGATGTTGCGTATAAAAAGAAGCAAGCATGTGATGTTACACATGATAAAGCGCAAACTTCTACAAAAGGCCTCAATTCTTTTTTGGGATATTTATACAATTAGTCGGACATAATCATTGTTTACTTTATCAACTATTATATTTAAATTATATTCTGGTTGTACATGAATTATACATCGGTCGGTTATTTAGGTTAGTTTTTCCATATTTGAAAACAAATCCTATAAAATCTTATTTAAATTTAATTTACTAGATTTTTGAGATACAAAGTTAATAAAAAATCATAATCAACTTCTTCAAACAATTTATTTTTTATCTAGAAATATATCTAATCCATTTGACCTCTCTCAATACATTATTGATTTAGGTAAGAGCTTAATAATTTTAATTATAAAAAATCTGTTTCTACTTAAGCAATTATTACATGAACAATTAACATTATTCCCTAAGCAATATATGCAGGTATTTGAAAAAGAAATAATTCTTTTTTTCAAGATTAAATAATGTATCTTTTAAGAAATATTAACATATACATACTAACTATTAGTAAGAATTTGGACCCCTACAAATTGTGATGCCTAAAGCAGTTACTTTAGATGCTTTATCTATAAGCCGCCCCTGTGGTGGGCAAACCTCAGTGTTCAGCTGAATCTAGACGAATCTCACATTTTTGAGTTGATAGAGCAAAACTCAGCAAGGACACTCAGTCCCTGAATGTGGTGTATATATTCGACATCCTAAGCAAATCTCACATCAACAAATAACGGAAGTTGTTTTACGTTGAAGCTAAAACTTCATGCTAATGCATGCTAAAGATATTTATCGTGCAGTCTACTATTTTATGAAAAGTTTTATCCGAAACTTTAGTCTAAACTTTAGTCTAAACTTGCAGTATGTAATTTTCTAATGAGTTTTTGCTAATGAATGTTGAAGTTATTTAGTTCATTTGCTAAAATCTCAGACTAAACATGCTTAAGTTATTTAGTTTATTTTGTAAAACTTCATACTAAACATGCTTAAGTTATTTAGTTCATTTGCTAAAACTCCAGACTAAACATGCTTAAGTTATTTAGTTCATTTGCTAAAACTTCATGCCAAAACATGCTGAAGTTTTATCCTGCAGTCTACAGTTTTTTCAATAGTCTTGAAGGGCAAAATCGTCTTTTTAAAATGCTTTTAACAAAAAAAATGGATATGGATGCAAAAGGAAAAATAAAATGAGTATAAGTTCAAAGGGGGCGACCAAATAGCGCGCCCCATGCAATTTTTACCAATATCTTTTGTGGACCTGACTGTTATAGTAAACCAGAGATTTTATGCTCAGGGAGAATACTGCTCAAATTCTGTGTTTCGATTAAATCTTGAGGGGTTGTTTGGTAGAGTATGTAAGAATAGTACTGAATTGGGTATATTAATAATGCTTGGGTGAATTATGCTGGTATATTTTTTATCGGTCGTTTATTTTAGTGTATTAAAAATAATATGTATTGCATAATCTTTTTAAAAAAATATTTGTTTATAAACATACTCTCCACATGCGTTGGAGAGAATTTGGAAAAGGTTGAAAGGACGGTTATGTCTTTATACATACTTATTCATGTGTTAAAAATCATGGTGTTACTAAAGTTAAAGTTTGTTATGTACTTCCTCTGTTCACTTTTACTTGTCTAGTATTCTAAAAATAGATTTTCACTTTTACTTGTCACTTTTAGCATATCAAGAGTAGACAATTTCTTTTTTCTTGTTATATCCACAGTATTAATTACTCATTTCAAATCATTTTCTCAAATCCATTAAAAATATGCATCAATTAATATGGGTATCATGATAAATTATGCGCTTCATTTATTATTTCTTAAAAGGTGTGCAAAGTACATAATGGACAAGTAAAAGTGAACGAAAGGAGTATAAAAACAGTACTAGTACTATGGTATTTAACTTACAAGTATTAGTTATGCATAGGTTAAATAAAATTACCAAACAAGAGATTTATATTACCAAAGCTAATAGACCTATCATTTTCTCTTATACATCCTCCCCCAAAAAGAAAGAAAGAGAGAGAATGATCACACGAAATCAACACAAGCGTTACCTCCTCCATCTCAGATAATCAGCTAAGAGATTATAGATTCTGTTGACAGAATATGATAACAAATAACCAGCTAAAGATAATAGATTCTACAAACAGGTTAATAATTACAAGTACAAGAAGAGTATGATATTGATACAATGATAGAAGTCATAGAACAATTATTCTACTAGAGCAATATATATATATACACTACAAGTGTTAATACCATCTGCTTTGCAGTAGTATCTGACCCCAGCAGAAATCCAAGCTTATATGGTTTTATTAATTTTTATTTAAATAATGGTATGTATATATTTTGGTCGTCACAGAAAAGGAAAAGGATTTTACCTGTCAAGCATCAGCATAGGAAAGAAAGTGTTTCAGACAAAACTGGAAATTTTGCAATGCAACCATAGGGAGGAGTAAGAAAGCATCAAAAAGAAAATGTCCAAGTTCATTTTAGTATAAAATATTTTAGCATAAAGTTAGCTAATTTCATATATGAGAACAGGGCAGCAGCTGACAGAAAGAAATCCTCATCACTTCTATTCAATGAGTTAAAATTTTCTGTGGAGCTATAATAAAGTGTTGTAGCTAAGTTCCTCATTTAATATAAGAGATATATATATTTATGTTTGATAAGACAACAAAAAGGAAGAGCAAGCAAAGGAGATCATGGAGATTAGCTAGCTCGCTTCCCTTGCTCTGCTGGATGTGTGAGTATAACTCTGAACAACGGCCGCTCTTTACATTTGCTTCAAAACTCACTGCAGTTTCTAACCTAAACCTTTCCTTCCAAGTTCCAACAAAACATTCACCCTTTTTCATCCTGGTTCCTGCACTGCTTCACATCAATTAGTGTAGTTCTTCATCAGCTACTGCTTTCCCTGCACCACTATCATCTATCTTTCCGTTGCACTCTTGTGTTTGTACTTCACTATCCATGTTATCTTTCAGAGAAAAACCTGCATTGTCCTTTTCTGAGGAAGCTGGATTTTCAGCAGGATTGTTGCCAGTGGCTGAAGCTCCAGAGCCTGGAGGAAGGAAAACGCCAGTGCCAGGGAGCGGAAGTCGGGGTGGGGGATGCCTAGGAGGGGGTGCTGCCCATCCACCTGAGGCAGGTGGTGGAAGAGTAACTGGTGCAGGAAAAGCCATAGCTGGTGCAACCGCCGCGGGAACAAAAATTGGCTGGATACCATTTGGAGGAGCTAACTGTGAACGAATAGCTGGAACAGGTAATACGCCGGTTGTTGGCATGGAACCATAATGCTTGGACCCAAAAGGATGACGGATATGATTTGGTGACCTGCTAGGAGGGGGGACCCACTGGGGGGCAGGACCTCCTGCTGATGAAGAGAAACGCTGACTATCACCAGACTTGAATCTTCTTGGCTGCACCTTTGTAAAGGTCACAAGTATACGCTGCTTACGGATGGATGGAATAGCATGTCTAGCAAAATCAGTTGATCTTCCCTGCATTACAAGTACCGATCTGTGCATTTTCATAGCAGAAAGATTCAGTAGGTGATTAACCAAGAAAAACAATTAAACAGATAAAAGAAGCAAAGTGGAAAAAGAGGCAATGGAACATAAAGTGCCGTGCATATATAAGCGTGTGTGTTTGTCTCTGTTATTTTCGCATTCTCAGTCCAAATAAGTGGGATAATCTTGATTTTGGTCTCATAGAAACACATTAATCCTTCTAGTAATTTGTCAACTAATTGAATAAGATTTGCTATGGCTTCTACAACCTTTAACCCTTCCCATTTGCTGCCAAGTCCATTAAGACTCTTTTCTCGTCCTAACTTGTCACCATTACACTATTGCAAGTTACTGCAACCTCAAGTTATTTTAGGAAGGGGGTGAGGATTTGTAGTATTCAGTACAAAGTAATTGGAGTAAGGGATGTTTGTGGAGGTTTGAGGAATGGATGGAAGGAACAAAAGACATGAAAAGTCCATGATATTGTTAAAACTTCTTCCAATCCCTTCAACACTTATAGCAAAAGGACAAAATCTACTCATTGAATGCAAATTTGAAGGTTTAATGTGCTAGGCAGGATAATGTAGCAACTTAATTTCGAATCAAGTTATATCAATGAAAAGCGCAATTTCCACTATACATGCACAAGACAAACTAGTAAAAAGAAAACAAAAGATATAACAAACCAAACAACAAAGCCCGAGGAAAGGATTACCCTGGAACAAAAGAGAGTTTGAGAGAGCCTCGATAATCGCCAGGATGGTCCACACCAATCATCTTACCAAAAGTCATTTCACATTCTGTCAAGAACAACATAGCTACAGGCCGCCCGTACCAATAAGGCCACATATGAGGTTGTGAGTGGTCCCCCTACAATTAGAAATAATGTATCAAGTCTGCTAAGCTTTCTAAACAAAATTCGCCATGACCATAAGAACTAAACTACCGCATGTAACCTCATTGAAGATGTCAATAGTGCAAGCATCTGGCTTCGCAGTTAAAACTTGCATAGCACTCAGTCGTTCAATAACATCTTGGAACAAGCCAGGAATCACTTCCATTTTCCGCTCTGCAAAATTTTGATTAACCCAATAAATACACAAGAAAGCAAAGATATATAAGTTTCATAAACGTTAAACATGCCTTTAAATGTTGCAAAGGCAGCTTCATCTTCAGGAGGTGCATCTGCAATGGGTAGGCCCAGCTGGATCATCTCCCTTCCGTGCCCCTTCATCGGTCTCTTTGAGACTATAAATGTCTGTGCTGCTTGTCACAACATTTCTAATCATTGACATCTATATTAAGGTGTCAGATACAAAGCATAGCACTTCAATAACAGGAATCTAATATCCAGATGTGCTTTCTTAATTCATTGTTGTTGCTCATCTTGCATTTGATGAACTTAAGAATACTACAGGATACGAAAAGAACAGTACTCAGACATAAAGTGCACATTAGAGCTGCATCTGGATGACAATTGTTTTTCGAATAAACTTTTATCCCATTTTTTAGTAGAGATAACAAGTAAAAAGTGTTAGGCCCGAGAAAGTATTTCACACATTAAGGATGTAACTACATTCCTCTCTCCTATTACTACGTATAACGTGCCCAGAGAAAATGTAATTTTCAATTTTTACTACTAGTAACAATCACCAGAGAAAGCTCCCCATGCCCCACAACAACCTCAGCTGCTATCACATGCGAGAAGGTGCACGCTTCACACGGGTGAAGCGACTCAGGTGTAGAAAAGCGACCGCTTCCCACTAAAAAGCGAGAAGTGGGAAAGCGATGCGATGCGAAGGAAGCAACCGCTACTGTGTTTTAAAACAAACCCTATTTTATTAAAAACGAGATGTTTGGTCTTTCATTAAGCAAACAAATTCGACTAGGGTTTTAAAGCAGAGACACTGGTTGACTTCTTCTTCTTCATCGACTTCTGAAAGCATCTGAAAGCATCGACTAGGGTTCTTCTTCTTCTTCAACTTCAAGTTCAAGTCTTCAACAGCAAGAGGTATGTTCTGATTTTCCTCCTTCTTCTTCTTCTTCTTTTTCTTTCACTGTTTAAACGTCCAAAAAGCAGCGAAATGCTAGCGAATTTTTTTTACCTTCGGTTCTTTCTCAGAATTGATGCCAATCCTTGGGTTCTTCTTTCTCCGCCCAGTTTTTAACAGAGAATTACTGCCCTTCCTCTAATTCACCTTCGGGTCTTTCTCATTTTCTGCTTTCATTGATGCTACTCTTTAGTTTTTACATTGAAGTATTGAACATTTGCTTACAATTACATGTGTTGTCTATGCAGTATTTATTTTAATTTTTTTTTAAATTCCGCTTCACTTCAAAAAAGCTTCTCGCTTCTCGCTTTAAGCGAAATGGGGGTTGTCGCTTTTCCTCGCTTCACGCTTTTCACAACATTGCTAATAATTTTTACATTTTCTTTTGGATAGAACTAGCCTAATCAAGGATGAAGATTAAGCAGATGGAAGAAAATGGAATAATACGATGCAAAAACTGCATGATAAATATTAAAAAGACAAAATAAAAGAACAAAAAATGAATTCATGATCTTAAATTTATGTAAAAGCACAACTTTTTATAACCGAGAAATACCCGAGGGTGGAGGGCCAGCTAGCCTACGGTTCGAAACTTGGTGGATAATGGGTCTGTTCCTCTACCCTTCTCCACACTTAAATACTAGGCATTTTGTCTCAGTAGAGTTCAAACTTGTGTCATGCACCTAATCCACACATCACACATTGCACCTTTATCTGCTTTGTTCAACAGAAAACAGTGAACTGCGGGAAGCCTACTAAAGTTGTTTTTTTGTGGAAATTGAGCTTAATTTCGAAGTTCGTCCTCAGGCGACTCAAAATTACACTATTTATCCTGGTAATAGCAGAAAAAGTAACTCAATCCTGCATAGTCTACTGCTCACAATTCGAGATTTGCACTCAAAAGGCAGATTCACAGTAAAAAGAGCTAGCTTATGACTAAACTCTGATAAAGGCACTCTTGTAAAGGCATCCTTCGTAGTCTCCAATGATCTAGCTTCACATTCCTAGATAAATTCGCCCATAAAAAGAGTCACCCGAAACTTATCTCTATTAGAGACATTATTATTATTAGTCTCCGATAGCATGCTGACCATTGAAGCCTCACAACCTAACTAACAAAGACACTCACTAAGGCAATCCATCCACAATATTTCACAAAAGTCTTATTTCCACCAGCAAACCTTTGATCACTAAGGCAATTCATCCACAATATGCTTCATGAACGTCTTATTTCCCCTAACAAATCCTTGATCATGCTCAGAAATAGTTTCAAAAGCATGTCAGACACTTGGGTAACACATGCCAAACGCATCTAATAAATCTGCATACAGTCTAAAAGAAAATATCTTTTTGATGCAAAAAGGATATATTTTACTGAGAAGCAACAGATAAGGAAATTTTGGCAAAAGGTACCAAGTTATCTTTCAATTAGGTGTCTGTATGTGGGTCCATGACAGATTCTCCTTCAGTACAATAAAGTGCATAAACCCAATTCAGTACCCCCCCCCCCCCCCCAGATACAAAAACAAAACAAAGGATAAGACTAGGACTTTTTAAGTGTCACCACCCGAAACATAGATTAAACTACTTACCAGAAAGCTGTCCCCTTCTCCCAGAAGCTCTAAAATCATTTACCAAAGTAACAAGTTTTGAAACTTCTGAACTGCTTAGCAGTTCCTCGTAGAGTTTCATGCCATCAACAACATTAACCTACAGCAGACACTGCCGCATCTTAGTGTAAGAACAAAGAGATTTTAATTTTGTACCTAAGTTTTTTTTATAAGTAGGATTTCAAAAGTTGCACCAACAAGGTGCTAATGTACAGTAGAAAAGACCTTTGGTTCCTTTTATGCAGGAGTCCAACGGGTCAACAAAAGTATTTACATGATACACATATTCAGATTACATCTAAGAATACAAAACCTGTAATGGCCTAAACTTGACAAACTGTATTGCTGTATATTTGTTGTCAATTGAAATAAAAAAACAGTAAATTTATCGTTACCGGTTTTCCATCGTATATCTCTGTAGCAACAAAAGTTTTTGGTACAACAGTAACAATCTGCTTCTCATTTGGTACTTCGCTGGATCGGGATTCATTCTCCCCCTTAGAAGACCCTTAAAAAGTAAACATGCAAACAAGTACTGGTTGAGGATTATAGTTAGCTAAGATAAACAACTAAAAAGGTTAACTTAGACCAAATTATTCCACACCCATCACAATCAATGTCCACAAACATAAATAACACAAGTAGGAAACATAATTCCCTTAATAGAAGTAGTTTATATGGCTGATTAATGCAGCCTTTCTTTTTTCTTTTTTCCTTTTCTTTTTGGGGGGGGGAGGATATGTGATATGGCTTATTAGTGAATTATAAAGCATAATGCACTCCTTAAAAATGCAGCTCCAACAAACAATCGAGATCTATATCAGAACAATAAACTACGTACCATCAGAATTTGAATCACGTTTATTATCGGTTTTGTCCATTTCACTTTGTGAGTCAGCAGCTTCTATGCAAACTGAACTCTTCGTTGAGCTATCTCCTTCTGGATTTCCAACCAATTCTGCTTCATCGTATATGAACAAGAAAAAAAGTGCTTTCTTAGCTTGCAATGCATAAGAGAAGCTACATGACAATTACATGTTTGCAACAAAAATGATGAACAAATTTTAGTTCATAGAAATGTACTTTACTCTGATTCTCCCATTGGTTGGCGGTGATGTGATAGAAAGGAAGTTATGATGTACAAAAACAGAAAGAAAAGTCAGCCTTGCATCAAGTCAGAGGGATAGATTCCTTTAAAGTTCAGAATAATATCCATTACATGATCAAATGATTTCCTCACAAACAATCTGATTAAGCTTGATCATGAGGTTCCAATGGCTAGCTGAAGCATGTAGCTTAGGGAACAATAAAAAAATAAAATGTGACTAGGATATGCCAAAACTATTTGCTAATTTTGATGTGCATTCAAGTAATTTGAGGCCAAGATTATTATTAATCCGCAAGACTTGATTTATATCGATAACACAAAATGCAAACTCCAATACTCTTCCCAGTGTCCAATTGCCTTATGGATGATAAAACTATAAAGTATTTCAGCAGAAGAAGCTCTCTCTCCCTCTCTCTCTACCCTTCCCCCCCTCCCCCCCCCCCCCCCCCCCCCCCCCCCCCCCCCCCCTGTCCCCTTCACCCCTCACTGACAATTAAATATCCTAGTATTATAACCTCGTCCATTCACACTCAATCGCTTGTACACATAACTGCAAGAACTAGCCTCTTGCAGTTTAACATTGAGATATCCGCAATACCCTTGCAACCATCAGTTAAACTTGTTATTTCGCGTAGCAATAAAGGCAACCTGAGTTCTATTCTGAAAGATTTTAAAACTCCTAGTAAAAACTAAGAGATTAAGGAACAGCCCCCAAGGTCTGCTCTGGTAGGGGTAAGGTATGCGTATACACTACCCTCCCCGGACCCCACTCATGGGATTATACTGGGTTTGTTGTTGTTGTTGTTGTCCCAACCAAAAAAAGGTGGACCAAATACTTTTCAAACCAAGACGCAAGTGAAATGGCAAAAACTCACCTCGTTGTGGGCAGTTATTATGTGGTCAGTCTCACAAAATATTCAGACTCACAGAAGATTTCACATATTCTAAAGTGGAAATTATGGTTTTCAACAAGCAGCACTCAATCTGCCTCTCTATTATTTAATATAGTCCCTTACTAAATAGGTAATAGCAAATTAGATTACACTCTTATTAAGGGAAACTAACAAGCATCACTATCATTAAATGGTGATAAATCCAAATCTCCACAACCCATGAGTGCCAATTTGCTAAATCATTAATAATCACCTTATCTTGTCTCCTAACCAGTAAATAGAAAAGTAAGCAAAGATTCTGAAATTTAACACTTTCCTAATAGGATCAATTTCAACTTGGTAATCACTAAAGACCCTATAGAATCACATATTCCTTCAATCAATAAATTCCAAGTAACACTCCTTTAATCACAACACAAACATAAAAGGGTTTAAGTTCTACACATTGGCGCAGAAAATAATATTTTCAGCATCAGGTCATTTAAAAGGTAATTGCAAGCAACTTATTTACTAAGCATTCATTGGTAACCTACAATATATGGCAAGTTTACCTACTATAAAAATTAAAAGGTTAATAACACTGTTGTTATAGCAGATTACTTATCATTTATCTTAGATTACCAATAAATGTTTATCAAAGAGAATTACCTCTGATTGTGTAAATCTTTTAATGCATAGTACTTAAACTAAACACTTTGCAAATGATCAATTTCAACTTAGTAATCACTAAAGACCCTACAGAATCACGTGTCCTTCAATCAATAATTTCCAAGTAATAGTTCTTTAAACACAAAATACAGACACCATCATATCTTATACATAAAAAAAGGAAAATCTGGCAAGCGTTGCATAATCTCACCTTTCTTTTCTCCTTGCTTCACATCTATTTCTTTTTCTATAACATCAATCTTTTCGACCCCGTTGGATTTACTATAAAACTCTTTACTATTAGCATCCATAGTAAAATTATGACCCTCACTTCTCCAACCCCCTCCTCCTCCTCCTCTAGACCCCTCACCATTCCTCTTATTATTAAAACCCCCTTTTTGCTGCTTCCTCCACTCAACCTGATGCAATGCATAGATCACTTCAGCTACTGAAAAATACTGCTGCATATGCAACACAGTGCTCCAATTCCCTCTCCTTTGTTGTACACATCCAATTACACCATCATACTCACCAGGCTGCTCACCTACTAACCTTAAATGATGACACAAAGCATCAATTATAGCATTTGCTGCAGCAAACTCACCTCTTAACCATGATATAAACCCATCCCTCTCATCACCCATAAACCACTGCTGTTGACGTGGCGGTGGTGCCACCGCCTCTCCTCCACCACCGCCGTGCATTTTCTCCGGAACTAACGTGGCATTTCCTGATTGCATTGTTAACGTGTATAGTACTATCTACTAATATAACTATATATTATTATTAAATTTTTTTAATAGATCTGAAAAAAAACACAAAAAGGGGTTGTTTTAAATAGAAAAATAAATATAGGAATGTTGAATTCTTGAATTTCTTGGTTACACCGATAAAAATATGGCAATGTGTGAGATGGTGCTGAGAGTGTAGATCTGAAGAAGGTCACTGTGTGACTGTGTGAAGATCTACAAAGGGTTTGAAGAAGAATTTGGCTTAATGAGCACGCGTATGTTTTTTTTCTTCTCTAGTCCTAAAAATGGTGGTTTCTTTGTGGGTTTCTGTTTTTGACTCACTCTCAGACTCTATTTAGGAATTCAGGTTCCTTTTTGTTTGTTTGTTTTGCTTTTGCACCTTTTTCTTTTTATTTATTTATTTATTTATTTATTTATTTTACTGTGTGTTTCAATGGTCCAATATGTCTACTAGTACTAGTCTACTCTACAATGTGATTGGAGGTGGGCTGAGGGTTTTTGAGGCAAAGAAGATCTAGAAGAATATTCTGAAAACTATTTAATGGTTTCTTTATTCAACTAGATTTTTCGCGTGAATACAAAGTGCTTCGTGTACCGGACTGCTTCAATTTTTATTCTTATAATAATCACATAGGAAATTGGGGAAGTAAAAGCGAGGCAGTAAATATTGCATTCACAACCACTGATGTTTTGGGTTTTCATTTGATGATCGATATTTACTTTGAAGCTTGATTAGTTCGAATTCATTAGAGGTAAAACGCTCCCCCCGCCCACTCTATTCCTAGAGCTTGAAAGCAAACTTTCGCCTGTTACATGAAGGGGGAGATTTCACCACAAACTTTGGTGGTTATTCTAGAATGTAAATCTTTATAATAAATATAATGGTTTAATTGTTATTATGCAAGACAATAAAAACAACTCGGTGTATAAGGTATTTTATGCTCACGCAAAGACCGGAAAAATGTCACACTACAAGGGATGTGATGTAGACAGCTTATCTTAATGCAAGCATTAGTGACTGTTTTTACGGCTTGAACTTGTGACCTATATGTCGCACGGAGACAACTTTACCATTGCTCCAAAGTTCCCCTCGATGTTATGGAAGATATGCTTAATATTTTTAATTGATCATAGACTTGTATTTCAATAAAGAATAACTGCGATTTTAGAGAATTTTATTCGAAAACTCCTGAGTATTTTTTTTTTTTGTAGAGATGAAATAACCCTAAAATGGTATACATAATTGGTTCATACATTTAACGTGAACTAATTAGTAAGTTTTCATATTCAATAATTGTTTCTCCATAACATTATCCCGCCTAACTTTGCCATATAGATGAAGTATAATTTTATCAAATGATGTCAAATTTAGACGTGTCTTGTTTGAAATTGTGTGTGGAAAGATTTCTAATACTTTTATCTTTCAAACTGAAAAAGGAAATTTAGTTAGTTCTCGCAACAATAGAGCAAATATGTAAGGTTTTCATTGACTTTTGGTTGTTTAATTTGACATTATATCCAACAACAAATTCATTTATAGTGATGGTTAACTTCAAAAAAGTAACTAGCATGTTATTTACTTCTATTATAAAATATAGAAATATTTGCCTGCATAATATATGTATGTCATTATCCCTCATCTTACATGGAGAATAAGGTGAAACGTTTTATCTAGTTTACATAATATATTTTCTAGAAAATTACTTTTTTTTTTTTGGTTTCTCAGTATTCGGTATTTATATTGGGGCCCGACTAAGACGACTTCATAGTCAGAGAGTCGAACCTAAGACCTCTGATTAAGGATGAAGCAGTACTTAGCACTCCACCACACCCCTTGTTAGTAGAAAACTATTAATATAATACTTATATGAAGTGGAACCAGCAAATGGGTCAGAGGATAGTAAAAGTTTTATTTTTCACGCGGTGTTTGATGTTCAGTACCTACCGCATGGATCTTGATTTATATCCTGATTCATATAACATAAAGATCCATTAAAGAATCTTTTTTTTTTTACTACTAAAAGCCGAAATTAAAAGTGGAGAAATTTTATTCATTTTACCGCATTCTTTGATGGTGGAAATCAATGGCGGATTTAGGGGGCGGAAGGGGATTATATAAGGCCAAATTTATTTTTTACCTTTATATATTAAATTTTGAGCCCCTTAACACAATTCAGAAGTGTAGTTTAGTGATCAACACCTTAATAAGGTCATAGGTTCAATTTTCATTAGCTACAAAAAAAAATTTGAACCTTATTCATGGAGATCCTGCCTCCGCCAGTGGTGGAAACAGTAAAAGTCTCCTATTAGTAGCGCAGTAACAATAATAAAGTGTGTTGAATAAAGAAATACAAAAGAAAACACAATTTGACTTTTTCAAATATTAACTATTTAGCATAATAAAAGATACACTTAAATACATGTAGCCGCGTTTACACCTACAAGTGAAGATCATTAATACCCTTGTTAGACTTATGGCTCATTTGGTGCCAACCCTAGGACTTCAGGCTTGGGGACAACACCCATGTACGAATATATTATATATAGCTAACAGGACGGGAGCTATAGTATTAACAGGTTAGGGACGAATTTAGTAGCTTTTGTTTAAATTTATATTTTTATTAGAAAATTTATTTTATGTTAAATGTTTAATTATAAATTATGGGTTCAGTAACTAATTCAAAATTCATGAACTTCAAATTTTGATTCAACTAATGAATTGTGAATCACTTATTTTGATTAAATATATATATAAATGTCATCCACTATTCATTTATGTAACTTCATCGTTTTAAAACCATTTGGTAAACAAAAATTATCTGATTTAATTTTGCTAAGCATCAAATAAGCCTGCTAAAGGGGATAAAAGACACTTAAGTATAAATTCGTTATTTTTAGGGTTAGAATTCGAGACCTCGAATTAAATATGAAGAAATTAGGAATTTTTACATTTCTATTCACTATATGAAACTATATTATCCTCCCTACTCAAGTTTTACTATAATTTATATACTCAATTATCATTTATGTACATATTAAGAGAATTAATGATAATAATTGGTGTCCTAAAATTAACGTATCTTCCACTCTCCCAACGTTTCTCTCTCCGCATCCCCTCCCCCCCCCCACGTATCTTGCGCTCACCCACGATTCCACCATTGACAACCATTAAAAAGTTTTGAAGCTTTGATTTTGAATTTGGGTTTTCAAAAAATATTAATTGTTTGAATTGGGTGTTGTTGCAAAGAATTGAGAATTTTCTCTACGTCTCTCTCTATCTCTCAATCTTTAATTTCAGTAATGTAAAGCAAAGGAAAAGAGAGCAACAACTCCACCATTGGCAGACATTAAAAAGCTTTGAAGCTTTAAATTCGAATTTGAATTTTCAAAAACCATTATTTGTTTGGTTTGGGTGTTGTTGCAAACAATTGAGAATATGATTTGGAGTTTATATCTCAATTTTGAAGGTGCTTTGGTGAATATTAGACTTGATTTTGGCTGAATTTCATAGTGAAACTCGAAAAAGAAGAAGAAAAAGAAGAAGACATGATATACATTATATTTAAAATTGTAGAAAATTATAGAAAAATTATATTATGTTGTTTATATATATATATATATATATATATATATATATATATATATATATTATTTAACTATTTTATGAAAGTTGAACAATATTATATAAAAATTATATTTAAGTTGTATGATATTGTAGTTGTATATAAATGAGTAGAAATAATGTATGAAAAATATAGATAAGTTGTATAATATATAAATAGTTTTATGAAATTTATTTTTACTATGTATAAATCAGATACAAAATATACAAAAAATATATTGTATAAATTTTGTATAAAGTTTGTATTTAAATTGTATGTTATTGTAGTTATATTTAACTGAGTAGAAATAATGTGTGAAAGTTGTAGATAAATTGTAGATGAGTCGTAGATAAGTTGTAGATAAATTGTATAATATATAATTAGTTGTATAAAATTTATTTTTACTATGTATAAATCATATACAAAATATACAAAAGACATATTATATAAATTTTGTATAAAATTTATATTTAAATGGTATGACATTGTAATTGTATATAACTGGGTAGAAATAATACAGATAAGTTGTATATAATTGGGTAGAAATAAAATGTTAGCCGTGCACTTGATGCATTTACTTTTCTAGATGCCCTCCTATATTTTTCCTTTACAAATTTAATACCAAAATACTTGTATAACTTATCTACGAAATTATCGAGGTAAAAATTACTAAATTAATATTCTTTTTTATTTTTGTTAATATAACTTAACATTAGATGAATATTTTAATTAGGGAATTGGGTATAAGTTAACATTAGATGGATTAATATGGTGTATTGTCCAAACAAAACACACTAAGCATATATTGAGATTGTGTCAACATACTTTATGAAACTATGGAGTGGTTGTCCGATAAAAAGCTAGCTTACTCTTATTTGCTCCGAAGAGAATCACTGGAATACATGTCTAGGCTGGTTTGTTGGTAACATATGTTATATGTGATATATGATTCTTCAGATTGCGCATTAGTTGTTCCCCAGTAGTGATTTGGCTTCCATAAATTACAATCAATTGATTAAATTATAGTGGGAAGTGCAGGAACAGAGAGATGAAAAGCCAATTGGATTGCGTCATTGTTCATATGTCGAATACTGGAATACATGTTGGGTCGATCAGCATACTATTTTTAGTTTAAGGTCGGTCAGAGAGGAAGTAGGGATATCAAGAGAGAAGATGGAGAGAAGATGGGAGAGAGGAGAGAAAAATAGAAAAGGGTGTAACTAAATCCCTTGGTTGAAGGCACAAATAATGGATTGAGAGCCTTTTAAGGTAGATTATATATTTTTTGTAAACAAAACTTGTTTATGCGGGGTAATTAACTAAACATGAATATTTAGGGTAATAAAGTTTCCAATAGTGTATAGGAATGAAAAAAATCCCAAAAAATTATAATCATCTCGCCCCAGCTATCACATTTAAGAAGGCTTTCCTACAAAATGCAAATTGCATACCAAGTTGTTTTTGCATCCCCTGCCTATGCATGTCTCTAACTTTAATATTTAGTGTTAATATGTAAAAATACTTTTAAAAATTAAAACATAACTTTTTTTAAAAAAAAATAACTAATTTTCTTTCATAGAGTCTAGTATGTTATAAGTTTTCATATTTTCCCCATTGATTGTAGAACTTTTGTGAAATTGGATGTAGAAATTCAAATATGGCTAGATTTACAAGTGGTCATTCAAAATAGCCACAGTTTCAAAAGTAATCGAAATTTGGTCACTTTCTATGTAAAGATAAATCTGGACGAAAACACTGTTCAAAATTCGAAAAATACTCCAGCATAATATACTGGAATTACAGTATAATATACTAGAATTCCAGCATAAGTATATTGGAACTCCAATATGTTATACTGGAGTTCCAGCAAGTATACTGGAGCTCCAGTATATTATACTGGAGTTCAGCAAAATATATCGGTCTAGTATAATATGCTAGAAGTTCATACACATGTGCTCGAAACTCTATTATATTATGCTGGAACATTCTGCGTGTTGGAGTTCCAGCATAATATACTGGAAGTTCATACACAGGTGTACCGTACTCCAGTATATTATGTTGGACCGATTTCTGTTGCAGCAAAATAGTAACTAATTTTCAATGACTTGCAAACGTTGGCTATTTTTGAATGACCCGTCCGAAACTGGTTAGCCCATGTTATTTTTACAATTTTGTCACATCATAGCAAAACAAGACTATAACCCTATTTGGGCTGATTCTATTTCTATTCAACTCGACCTACTACTCTTAAAGTATGAACTTTCCTTTCGACAAAAATAAAATAAAATTTTGAGACCCACCAACGATTTTGGGCTTTTCTTTTGTAAATTCTAGAAGAATTAACCTAAATAATCGTACACCTGATTTCTTAAACTAAAATTAGCCGGTGGATGTATAATATATGTATAATTTGCGTATATTATATTATATATATATATATAATGTACAAATAATGTATAATCTATGTATACAGGCTAGAAAAAATAAATATTGAATTTGACCGACTACTTGTGTAAAAACCCTAAATTCTAGGAAGTTTAAAGCTTTACCCACAAAAACTAAATTAATTACCCTTACCTACCCATTAGTTTTTCTACCCACCAAACTAATTACTTTCCTACCCATTGTAGCTTTTGTGGGTAATATTATTAGTGAAAGGAGATAACGGAATCGTGATTGTGGCAATGCTTTCATAAAGTCAAATAGAAAGTCATAAGAGGCTATTGTTAAACCGTGAGATTAAATTGTGCACATAATTAATTCATGACACATTACATAAGGAGGAGGGAAGCGAGAACCTGAGAAAGCCAACAAGAGGTGAAATTGTAGGTTGCCCATAAAAGTTAAGTATCGAGAAGAGAAAAATTATTATTATTTTCAGCATCTACTTCTAATACAATAAATAACATCTCCATGGAATTCCATCTAACACCACTTTTAAGGGAAAGAAATTGTAAAAAGCACGAAAACTTTGTTAAACTATTTTAAAAGGACTCAGTTAAAAAATTTAAAAAATTAAAAAATGACTCAATTATAACATCATATTGTACATTATAACAATATTATTGTAGTAAACTATATAGTATGAAATTATATATTACATACCAAAATAGCATACAATATATGAAAATGATATTTTATGTTCTTTTTAACATTATACTGTTACAAAAATAATATACTATTATGGTATATTGTATACTATTACAGCATATTGTTGCAGTATATTGCATAATATTATAATATACCGTTACAGTATATTATATACTATAATAGTATACAGTTATATTATAGATATATACTCCTACAATATATTGTATACTGTAACGATATACTATTAGGTAACTGTGTTCTTCTTTGATTATTATAATATACTAGTGCAGTATATTGTATACTCTAATAGTATATTGTTGCAATATAGCTATATACTCCTACATCATATTGTATATTGTAACAATATACTATTAGGTAACTGTGTTCTTTTTCAATTTTCAGCTAAAAGATTCAATCTCAATCACGTCAAATCAACTTCAAATATGATCAAATTTAAGTATGAACTTACAGAAGGTACTATAAGCAATATTTAGTAACAACCACTTTGAATAAAACAAGAAATCTTCAAAAATAAAAATTGAGCTTCTAGCCAATAATGGTGGATATTCAAACACACATAAACCTTCAGATTTGGGAAGCTTACTCGAAGGTACTATAAGAAATATTTTATAGTACCCACATCGAATCAAACAATAAATCTTCAAAATAAAATTTTAAATTCAGAAGCTTCAAGCTCAATAATGGTGGGTCTTCATACACACACAAAAATCATCAGGAAAGGAGGTAGAGTAATAGCTTAGGTTGACCCTCTTAATGAAGATCTATTTGGCAGAGAAGAAGCAGTAGATCCATTCAAGTCCACTACCAGGTAAGCTTGCAAAAATGAAGCCGAATGTTTTTAACATTTTACTTTTCAAATGAGAAGGCACATAGCTAATGGGGGGTCGGGTAAATAGTTTGGGTTGCATATGTAGGAAAAGTAAATAGTTTAGGCTTGAGTATTAAAGGGTGATGTCTTAACTTCAACACCACACAAGAAGGGGAGGGGGGTGATTTGTATGGTATCTAATTTTTCGCCTAAACTGATTATGGAAGGACCTAGTTCTTTTAAGTGTTCCTTAACCTACTATTGCTGAAATAGTAAATGCAAAAAGTAAAGAAGACAAGTATTTTACGTGGAAAACAGTTGGCGCAAAAGGTGAAAAAACCATAATCTACTTCTCAATAGGATTTTCACAAACTCTCCGCTAAATCACAGAGCCAAAAACTGCATTTACAAAAATACTTTTGTAAACCTAGGACTAACTTTAATCCCGTTGTAGCAAACAACCTCTAATTGTTGTGATATCTTCAAGTTAACTCTAACTTGAATATTTAGAGTACCTAATACAATTGCTTCTAGATAAATCTTAAAGGTACAATATGAAAACACCTTCTACAATTGAACTAGAATAAAAGACAGACACTTGGAACTGGTTCTTCTATCTAGTTCATGTAGCTTCAGGTTTGCACACTTGAATCACACACAAATTGCTTGCAAAATGTCTTGCTATTTTGCTCTTAACTCACGTCTAACTTCTGTGTTTGTGCGTGCCTGTAGAATGAGAACATTTTGCAATATATAGAGTTAGTATATAAGGAAATAGCTAGAGTTCTAATGTTACTCTTCCTTGGTGGAAGAGTTCTAGTTGATCTCAACTTCTAACTCCTTCCTTATCTTGGATAGTGTTCTCTTTGAGTAAGAAGTCCTTCTCCTTATCAATTATGCATCTTTTTCGATCAGGAGATATAAATTATATCAAGTTAATCTTATCTCCTTCACGTGCATCCCACATGCTTGAATCTATCTGCGTCTATGCACACAAGGGATGTACCTGGTTCATGCCTGAGCTTCCTTTGTCAATCTTCAAAACAAACCTTCACTTTGGCCGACAAATCCCCCCTTTTTGATGAAGTAATACAGGGTACTGACCCCTGGTTACATCCTTCCTCAGTAATACAGGGTACTAACCCCTGGTTACATTCCTTTATAGTAATACAGGGTACCAACCCCTGGTTACATTTTCTTTCTAGTAATACAAGGCGCCAACCCCTGGTTACATTTCCTTTTAGTAATACAGGGTGCCAACCCCTGGTTATATTCCTTCCTAGTGATACAGGGCGCCAACCCCTGGTTACATTTTATTTTAGTAATATAGGGTACCAACCCTTGGTTACATTCCTCTTCAGTAATACAGGGTGCCAACCCCTGGTTACACTCATTTTAGTAATACAGGATGCCAACCCCTGGTTACATTTCCTTTCTAACCCCTAAAAGAGATATATGGGTATGAATTTGTGGGTTAAAGAGTTTTTTTAATTAAAGTGACAAACTTGAGTATGGATTATTTTATTGTTCAGAGTCGCCACTTGGAGTTAATTTTTGGGTGTTCCAAGTCACCTTTTATTTGAATCCCTATTCAAAGGAAGGTTTGACTCTATTATTATTAGTATGCGAAAACAAAGTCTGGGTAAGGAATTCTGTTGATCGGGGAGAAGGTGTAAGGCATTTTTCGAGTCCTGTGGTTCTAGCACGATCACTTTAATTGACTAAAATTAGCTTGAATAAATTGTTGGATAAAATGTGCTTTATTTTATTTTCATGTTTTCCTATGTCAGCTTTTATTTTTGATTATTAGAATTATAAAAAAATGAATTGGATAAATAACGTTGTCATAACCATGCTACGCAAGCGAATGTGTGATCGGGTAATAAAATTAATTCCGGAGTCGTCATGGCGCCTGTCGTGGAACTAGGCAAGCCTCCCTATTTAACTACGCTAAATTCAATTTCCAGTAAAAATGTGATTTTAAACGAATTTATTGATAATATTAAGAATCTGAAATTCAAAAACAATATTTGAAAACTAAATTTAAACCTCCAATCCCTGGATCCGGTGTTACTCAGTCATGAGCTACTAAAACATAAAGCAAAGGAAAGGAGAAAAGGACAACATTATCTCAACATAAAGAACAACAGGTAGAATAAGAAAGAGAAGACGAGGTCGTGATCGCCAGCTGCTACCTCGACAACTCCAATGAAAACGCTGGACGCTGCTCAATAACCATTATCGGGTCCTGATGTACCTGGATCTGCACACAAGGTGCAGGGGGTAACGTGAGTACACCAACTTAGAAGTAACGAACCCAAACTATGGGCTGAGAAGTAGTGACGGACAAAACCTTAATTATGTTATGATAACTAATATACAAAATTTAGACATGCTAACAATTTATCAAGATGAGTAAATATGCCAAGTATGCCAGTATACTCTACATGCCATCATAAAATATATGTTATGAAACCAATATGGATATGCACATAGTGCTCACAACTCTCCCACAGAAGTCCACTCAGTACTATATATGGCTCTCGGGCCTAGGGAAGTTCCATCCCAGAATATGCATAAACACCGGTGACTGTGGTCACTATGTACTGAGGAAAAAGGCCAATCCAGTCCCCACGGAGAAGATCCATCTCCGGAATACAACACTCTGACAATTTCCATATCCAGGGAAGATCCATCCTCTCATAGCATCAACTTCGGACAAGATCCATGCCCAGGGAAGATCCATCCTCACATAACATCAACTTCGGACAAGGTCCATGCCCATGGAAGATCCATCCCTCAATATCACTTCGGACAAGATCCATGCCCAGGGAAGATCCATCCCTCATCACTTCGGACAAGATCCATGGCCCGGGAAGATCCATCCCTCATCACTGCGCTCACTGGGGGTGTAAAGACTCCGGAGGGGACCTAGTGGCCCAAGTGCCATATCAAGACAACGAAGGCATGATTTAAATATCACTANCTTAACATGATTTCTAACATGTTCACAATTACCACATTAATAGAAGCACATATATCATCATGGAACAATCACTAACCGGGGCCATGGGATAAGCCAGGCCTCGAATACCCGGTGCACGCTGTGAGCATGTAATTTTTCACCTACTAAATACTCCTACAAAATTAGATAAATAAATTAATCTTATGGATTTTTGTTGAATTTTAGTGATTAATTGTGAATTGTTTTGCATTTGAATATTCATAATTCGTCTTTTTAAAATTATTTAAAATTGCGTAATTCGGCGCACCAGTATTATCAAGGAATTATAAACTCATTATTTGTGACTGATTGAATTGAATAACAAAATGAATAATGGTTATTCGAGGTGATGTAATTTTGGTAACTAATTGCTAAAATTAATCATTTTTATGGGTTTAATTAGGAATATTAAAATTAATTAATTAATAGACAAATTAAGTTAGAATTAATCACTACACTTTTCTATTAAGTGTTTGATTTAATTAAAGAACAAATTAATTAAATTAGTATAGGTAAAATTAGGCCTAAAATCGGACCTGGGCCAAGAAATACCCAGGCCCAACCTATATCTACACTACTCACCTGGCCAGCCCAATTACCCCATAACCGGCCTTCCCTCCACTACCCAAACGACCTCGTTTCATTTGAAAGAGCACATCCCAGCCGTTGATCAAGATAGATCGAACGGCTGGGAGCCCCTCTCACACCCACTATAAAACTGTCCTTACACACCCCCAACCCCCTCATAACTCACCTCCCAAATACCCACACATACCATCTTTCTCATCTGTCTCTCTAACCCCTCGCAAACCCTAGTTGCCTCTTTGTTTTCATCTATGCTTTCCATTAATATGTTGTCTCTCGTTTAGTGTTTGTTTGTTCTGCCTGATTAGTTAAACGTTTGAATACATGAGTCGATTATGTAACAACCATTTTAGGTCTAAATCGATTAGCTTGAATTCTGTATGCGTTTTTTTTTTATATATATTTGATATTGATGCCCTGAATTCAAGTCTTGTTTAGGATTCTGCTTGTTCCCTGACGCTGACTGTTAGCCATGGTATTTAATTTATTGTTGTAGACTTTGTTTTATTACTTGTTCAAAATGCAATTTTGTTCTGTTTGGACCCTGTCACCTGGATGCTACCCCTATCCCAACTGCATACATGTCATGTGTATCTAAATGGTGATTAATTAAGTTAACTAACCTAAATCTTGACATTGGTTAGCTGCTAATCTTAATCCAACTTTAGTTAGTCATTTAGAGTTAATTAACCAAGTCATTTAGAGTTAATCCAAATTTAGAGTTAATTTGCGACTTCACTTAAGATTAAAGTTAATCACTCAGTAAAGTTAAGCTTAATAAAATTGTTCGAACAAATTAACTTAGCTAGCTATTGATTTTCAGAATAAATCTTTTAATCAGCTAAGTTTCAATTGATTAATCAAGTTGATTCAACTAACCTAAGTATAAAAATCAAGATTAGTCTCAATTGAGCTTAATTAAACTGATGATTAGTCAACCTAAAACTAGGTAACTAGTATGAAATCAACCCTAGGCACTTAATCAATTAACCTTTAACTAGTTTTGACTCAACCATAGTTAGGAACAACTAATGGTTGACTAAAGAACATAACTAAGGTTAACTAACCAAACTTTAAATAATAACCCAAGTGAGCTTAACTTTGATTACCCAATGGTAAATTCAGGGACTCTAAGGGGTACATTAGGTAACTCAGTTTAGTAAATCAGATTTTTAATGTTAAAAGGGTCTTTTAATAGGTAGGAAGGTTATAGAATGGGGGCAGTTGTCCCAAGGATAAGGTTGACAGCTGCCCTATGTACTATTTTCAGCCTTTTGGGTTGGGAATGTACTAAAGGATATCCTATCCTTAAGAATCCTATAATAGACCCTCTTTTTACAGATTAGGAACCTTTTTTTTTAACACCCTCTAAGCTGCTGAAATACAGAATACTTCTCATTAAAAAAAAATTATTATTAGGAAAGAGAAAAATCTGATTTCTTTTAGAGGAATTGGTTCTCAGTTCCTTTATTTTTTATTTTTTTTTCTGTTTTGGAGTCTGATTACTGGGAGTCCTAAGTATTTCTACTCAAGATTTCTGGGTTTGGTATTGCTGACTACTGGGTTTCTTTGGGTTGTTGTTTGCTGCTGCTGAACCCTTTTTCTTTTAGCTGATTATTGTTCATACTTGACCTTTATTTGGTCAAGTCTCTTTGCTGTTTTTTTCAAAAGAGGTATGTAACAGTGAACCTTAAATGAAGTTGTTATACTCAGAATTTGTTGTTAGTTTGATGATGAAATGTTTGATTCTTGCTATGTTTTGAGATTATGTCAAGCTGAATCTTCCTATTTGTTCTTGGTTTACAAATCTGGGGTAATATTGAGTTGATATGATGTTAAGGAATCTGAATATTTGTTGTGTATGTAAACCCTTAGAATTATTCTGTTTTTGATTTTTAGTTGGTTAAAATACATTGAGTATCATTGGATATTAGTTTTGTGTTAATCTATTAGTGGAATAATCTGCATTAGGATGCTGAATCTGACCTCTTCTATGGTCAGATTTCTTCCATAAAATTACAGAAATATGCTTTCAATTGAGTCTCTTTGGTCAATAAAGAGATTCCACAAGCAAGTCTCTAGATAGGTTAGCATTAGCACTAGGGTAGATGAATTTGACCCATCAATGGTCAAATTCACCCCATGATAGTGCATAAAAGCAGTATGAATGGCTGAAATTCACATTTTAAAGGGTATACAACATGTAGTTAAGAAGGGCTGTAGAGTAAGAAATCTAAACCCTTGTATGGTATGATTCATTCTCTAAAAAGACCAAGAACAGTCAAAGTGTCCAAAGGAATACTGGTTGAAGTACTGGTATGGTTGTTAAAAATGTCAAACAAGGTTGCATCTCTGGGTTTGAATTAGACTCCTCTTATAGTCAGATTCAATCCAAGAAAAAATGCATGAAACATGTCGCCTTTCTTTCTGGTGAATCTGTGATTACTTGTCAAAATCTGGTGGTTCATCTATGTGTGATTATAACAATAGAGTTAGCTCTTAAATTTGACATTCAGGAGTTAAATTTGGCTTTTTATGGTCATATTCACGCCGAGAGAGTGCATAAATGATTCTGCCCTTTAGTACAGTTAAGCATAAGCATTATCGGGATTAGAATTGACCTCCTCATAGTCAGTTTGGTTATGATGGATGCATAACACCTAATTAATGAGGGTATTCTACAGATTACAAAGGAAGGCTCAAATGTATGGCCTTTAAGGAGTTCGAGTCAGTAAATCCGTTGAAATTTTCATTTAGTTTTCTTTTCTTCCGGAAAATGTATAGCAATAGTCAAGCTGTAATTCCTCTGTATCTATTTTTCAGCATCATTGTAATGTAATTTAAACTGGACTGTATATTCATTTTTTATCCCTTTAGTTTATAATGTTCATGCTGATCTCTAAGGCAATCCCTTGGAATTTCTAATCTAGTCCTAATATAAGAAGTAATACAGTGTTGATAGGTGTTTAATCAAAAGAAGAACTTGTATTTTCTTAAATCAACCCGCATGAAACTTTGAATGAATATTTATTGGATTTTTTTTATAAGCATCCGTTTCAAAAATCAGTCATTTTCAATACAAGTAGAAATTAGTAATATTATTTCCAGTTCATTTCATATCTCGAAAATGTCTTCTGAAAATCAACATGGGAACACTTCGAATACGTTCTGATTTTAGAAACACGGGACTAGGTTATTATTAATAAATCTGGCCTGTGTTTATGTTATTTCAGAAATTACAAAGTCCCAAGAAATAAAGTGATTCTAACTTACAAATTCAAAGCAGAAAATCAGTAGATAATGTGTTTTTGTATGTTTGGGTATATATGATGTGTTTCTTAATGAACATATTTGATACCATTTAGCATATTAGAATGCAAAAACCTTTAAGATTTGATGGAGAACCGAATTCCCTAACTAGTAGTCCTCTTGCAAAAAATAGTCACAATTAGGATGGCCCAAGGTGTTACAAACGGGGCTAAATGAGGCCATAGCCCATAAAACGCTGCCTTTAGACTAATGTACACCATCTTCTTATGATATTATGGGTAAGATGACACTCTTGGTTCGAAATTTGGAAAAAGAATCAACTATTATCTCAAACTACCATAAACTACACTCAAGAGTGGCAACTCATGCCCCCCACCCTCACTCCAAACAACTAATAAAACGCATATAGCAACCCCGGGTGCATTTCATGTGACGTGAAGTGTACGTCATCGTAACTTGTCCAAGATAGATCCATAAAATGTCCTAATTGATTTTAAAACCAAAATGTTCCTTCAAATAGAAAACATAAAGAATAATCAAACATCGCCTCAAATAGGCACTGTAAAACTGTCATGATCATAGTCTTAACTACGTAATCTACACTCGGGTGCGATAACTCATGTCCCCGTCTTCAACTTCAAATTATATTAAAATCGCGTGCTGCAATTGCGGGTGCATTTCATGTGGCGTAATTGTAATATGTCCAAAAACAAACAAGTGCACGCCATCGTGACTTGTTTAAATATAAATCATAAAATATTAAAAGCGGCTAAAAATTTAAAAAAAAGGTTAAAAAGCACAATAGGTTCAAAATATACAAAATGATTAGATAATATAGGCCAAATATTAATAGTAAGCGATCGTGCTAGAACCACGGAATCCGGGAATGCCTAACACATTCTCCCGGGTTAACATAATTCCTTACTCGGATTTCTGGTCACAGACAAATTAAAACAGAGTCAAAATTTCCACGGTTTGGGATTTTAAAACAAAACGGTATCCCGGAGCATGGTAAAAAAACCGGGTGGCGACTCTGAAATAATAATAAGTCCCAAAACTGAATAATATCACTTTAATTGGAAAAACTCCCCTATTACCCTCACCGGTGAAAAAAGAGGTGTGATACAGGCCCTCACGCCCGTCACTTGGCATGTGCGTCACCTCAACAATAGTCATAAATCATTTAGCTCGGGGTTTCAAACCCTCAGAACCAAGTTTGGAAATGTTACTTACCTCAAAACCGGCTAAAATACTATTCCGCAGTGCCTTTGCCTCTAAATCCGGCCTCTGAGTGCTCCAAATCTACCAAGTTCAGATTTTTATCATCAAATTATGCTTAAGGAGTGAATCCCAATTGAAAAGTACCACAGTTAGCTCAAAATCCGAATTTAGTCAAAACCCAACCCCCGGGTCTGCATCCCGAAACTCAGAAAACTTTTATACAAAACTGTTCTTCATCGTCTCACGAGTCCGTACATATAAAGAACACCAAAATCGGAGTTCGTTTGACCCCTCAAATAAATCCCTAAAGGTCTCAAAATCTCAAGCCCTAAACCCACTTTTTTCTACTGATTTTCGTGAATTTAACACTGATATTATGTTCTATAATCATCCATAATTGAGTTTTAAGGTCCAAAACACTTACCTCTATGAAGAACAATGATTTCCCTCTTCAAAAATCGTCCCCAAAGCTCTCTTCCATACAACAATGGTGTAAAATAAGGTTTAAGTCGCGGAAGGGTTTATTTAAATATGCCTAGTGATTCCTTCATTGCGATCACGACAAAAGCCACGCGATCACAACCCCATGCACGCGATCACGAAGACCAATTGACCTCACCCCCACGCGCCTGGTTAACTCTACGCGATCGCGACCTAGCTCACGCGATCACACTTCACCTTCTTCCAAAACTACGCGATCGCAACTCGATTCACGCGATCGCGATGTACAAAATTTGCCTGGCCCTCAAAGTATTCTACGCGATCGCAGCCCTTGCCACGCGATCGCGATTCACAGATCCCTGCTGCACAAAAACCAGAAAACCAGCAATTCTCTAAGTCCAAAAATGCCCGTTAACCAACCGAACTCAATCCCAAGCCCCTCGGGACCCCAACCAAAGTTACCAACACATCCCATAACATCATTAAAACTTAGTTTCACTCTCAAAACACCAATTTACATCGGATTCAAGCCTAAGAACTTTGAAATTTCTAAAATCCACCAACGATGCCAAAACTATCCAAAATAACTCCTATTGACTTGAAACTTTGCAGACATATCCAAAATGACATTACGAACCTGTTTCAACTTCCGGAATTCCATTCCGACCCCAATAGCCTATTTTCCACTGCCGACCGAAAATCACCAAAAACTAACTTTCGCCAATTCAAGTCTAATTCTACACCGGACATCACAAAAATATTCTGAACACACTCCTAAGTCCCAAATCACCTAACGAAGCTATCCGATCCATAAAATCCGTATTCCGAGGTCGTTTACCAATAAGTCAACTCTCAGTTGACTCTTCCAACTTTAAGGTTATCTTTAAAGACTAAGTTACTGAATCCTCATTTAACCATTCCGATTTCGAGCCTATCGAGTCTAACACATCAATAATAGAATAACCAAATCCATGACAAGTCAATGACATCAATAAAAATGCAAGTTCTACGTTACGACAGACCGGGTCGTTACATTCTCCCCCACTTAAACATACGTTCATCCTCGAACGTGCCTAGAGTTGTTCCGGCACCACCAAAATTTGTTGTGTAACCTTCTAGGTACATATTCGGAGGTGATCCCATGTCACCCTACCCCATCTACGTCCGATAACACAACATAACTGAAATTTCATTATCAAATCCTGACCCACAAACCTTAGAACTACATTTTCACTTCTGAATCAATTTACAAGATCAAAATCCCACAACTATAAACTGAATAAGTCTGAGCACACTGTAACAAGTCATGTCCGTAACCCAAGATGAAATACCATGATCCACTGCATGACTCAAGTACTCATGGCGATAACTCCTAACCACAATAGTTGCTTATAATAACCCAATACCGGTAAATAACCTCTTATCAAGAAATGCCTCGCTCTTACACTTTCATATAGTGCCGATGATGATAGAAACACGTAATAACCATTCGTCCGATCAGTCAGACATGAAGCTCCCCCTTCCCAAACAGGAATTATAGCAAATTTCTAAGCCGACTCCCGTTATTTATCCTTCCAACTATGATGTAGACAATTCTGACAATATCCATTCTAGGTCCAATGACCTCTTCTGACATGACACATCAATACAATTCGAAGCCATAATCTGTGCAACTTGTGCACTCAACAACAACATCCCAACGTAATCAAATTATATAAAAGACTCACACGAGAGGACTATCCTGCCATTAACAATTACCCTTACAACATCATGCTAAAAGCCTGGCACACATCGTAAAAATCAAAACACATGAATGCAATACCAAAGGTCATACCCCTACATAACTCTGCTACACTGAGTGATCCCATCAAAATTCTAGTCCACATGAAATACTTCAAGCCACCCGTAGATATCTTTACTTAGTCATTTGAAACTGCCAATGCCGCCTAAGAATTTTGACCTTCCTTCCAGAACTGAACCGTGAATTCACACATGCAGATCTCGACTCTACACAACGTACCGCATACACCAACACCCAAGATCATTGCTAGGAAACACATGTATAAAACTCATTACCTCATAAGCACCCAAAAAACTAACTGTATCCCTTACCATGTTGATCCGACCCACTATAAAGCGGTCCTATTTATCCAAGTTCCTTCTGACTTACCCTTGAATTGAAAATTCTCCTTGTCATAATACTCCAATTCTCAACCTAGATTCACCCCACGAGACCCAAGCATAAGACCATAGTCTAAAGCTCATAAGTCGCTGAATACTCTCCCAAATATCCCCAAACTAAAACCAATACATCACACAATTGGGCAACCAACTAATCATTAGCAGACTCCCCCACTTGGCTCAAAGCCATAGATCAAAACAACAATAACCCACAATTCCCATACGCTATCACTGCCATAATACCACAGCGGGATTCAACTAAATCCTTCATAAGCTCATACATAACTCAAACCATTAAACATCCCAAATCACCTCCAACCAATCCCTTTTGTCACAATCAAGCAATATAACCACATCTCACCCTCAAATCACACTCATCACATAGTCATCTAGTCACCAGGTCTCGTCAATAAGGACACCAACGGACATATGAGTCCCCAATTACATGTGCTCACACAAACGAAATCTCGGCACTCAAGCCACTAACAAAAATCCGGCCTAAAGTCCTCCAGACTGGCCCCAAACATGCTAGAATCACATCCCATTCATGGAAGTCACAAGCCACCGGTGCACGGCTGATACCGAGCGCTCACGTGTGCGTTCGAATACATGAAATGAGTTCAAAGAATTACGCTTCAGGTTGAATCAATGGATTCGCACGACAAGAGTTCGAGAATGTGAGATTTTTCCTAAAGGTTCTGCAGCCTCTCGAAGATAAGTACATACGTCTCTGTACCGATCCGCAAAACTCTACTAAACCAACTCATGACTAGCGAGACCTACTTAACCTAGTGCTCTGACACCATCTTGTCACAACCCAATTCCGGAGTCGTGATGGCGCCTGTCGTGGAACCAGGCAAGCATCCCTATTTAACTAAGCTAAATTCAATTTCCAGTAAAAATGTGATTTTTAAATGAATTTATTGATAATATTAAGAATCTGAAATTTAATAACAATATTTGAAAACTAAATTTAAACCTCCAATCCCCGGATTCGGTGTCACTCAGTCATAAGCTACTAAAACATAAAGCAAA
The DNA here is from genome assembly GCA_005239525.1 of Nicotiana knightiana. Taxonomy (NCBI): domain Eukaryota; kingdom Viridiplantae; phylum Streptophyta; class Magnoliopsida; order Solanales; family Solanaceae; genus Nicotiana; species Nicotiana knightiana. The sequence continues at coordinate 12,630 of ML383326.1, read as the reverse complement.
GAAAAGGAGAAATGGACAACATTGTCTCGACATAAAGAACAACAGGCAGAAAAAGAAAGAGAAGACGAGGTCGCGATCGCCAGTTGCTACCTCGACAACTCCAATTAAAACGCTGGTCGCTGCTCAATAACCACTATCGGGTCCCGGTGTACCTGGATCTGCACACAAGGTGCAGGGGGTAATGTGAGTACACCAACTCAGAAGTAACGAACCCAAACTATGGGCTGAGAAGTAGTGACAAACAAAACCTCAATTATTACGATAACTAATATACAGAATTTAGACATGCTAACAGTTTATCAGGATGAGTAAATATGCCAAGTATGCCAGTATACTATACATGCCATCATAAAATATATGTTATGAAACCAGTATGGATATGAACATAGTGCCCACAGCTCTCCCACAAAAGTCCACTCAGTACTATATATGGCTCTCAGGCCCAAGGAAGTTCCATCCCCGAATATGCATAAACACCGGTGACCGTGGTCACTATGTACTGAGGAAAAAGGCCAATCCAGCCCCCACGGAGAAGATCCATCTCCGGAATACAACACTCGAACAATTTCCGTATTTAGGGAAGATCCATCCTCTCATAGCATCAGCCTCGGACAAGATCCATGCCTAGGGAAGGTCCATCCCTCGCATAACATCAACTTCGGACAAAGTCCATGCCCAGGGAAGATCCATCCATCAATATCACTTCGAACAAGATCCATGCCCAGGGAAGATCCATCCCTCATCACTTCGGACAAGATCCATGCCCAGGGAAGATCCATCACTCATCACTTCGGACAAGATCCATGCCCAGGGAAAATCCATCCCTCATCATTGCGCTCACTGGGGGTGTAAAGACTCCGGAGGGGCCTTAGTGGCCCAAGCGCCATATCAAGCCAACGAAGGCATGATTTAAATATCACTGCAGTGTGCAGTCCATTCTCATAACTGTCTCAATAACTCTCGGCCTCACTCAGTCATTACTCTTCAGTCTCACTCACATGGATCACAAATGCCTCCATCCTCCCGAAACAATGATAAATATGCATGTAATTAACAATACTGAGACTGAGATATGAAATGATATGCTATAACAGGAATGAGTATATGACATCAAATAATCACAACATGCGACAGCAATATACGACCACTCGGGTCGCATTTATACTTAACATGATTTCTAACATGTTCACAATTACCACATTAATAGAAGCACATATATCATCATGAAATAATCACTAAGCGGGTCCATGGGATAAGCCAGGCGTCGAATACCCGGTGCACTCCCTCACGCCCGTCACTTGGCATGTGCGTCACCTTAGCAATAGTCATAAATCATTTAGCTCGGGGTTTCGAACCCTCAGAACCAAGTTTGGAAACGTTACTTACCTCAAAATCGACTAAAATACTATTCTGCAGTGCCTTTGCTTCTAAATTCGGCCTCTGAGTGCTCCAAATCTACCAAGTTCAGATTTTTATTATCAAATTATGCTTAAGGAGCGAATCCCAATTGAAAAGTACCACATTTAGCTCAAAACCGAATTTAGTCAAAACCCGACCCCCGGGTCCGCATCTCGAAACTCAGAAATTTTTATACAAAACTGTTCTTCGTCATCTCACGAGTCCGTACATATAAAGAACAACAAAATCGGAGTTCGTTTGACCTCTCAAATAAATCCCTAAAGGTCTCAAAATCTCAAGCCCTAAACCCACATTTTTTACTGATTTTCGTGAATTTAACACTGATATTATGTTCTATAATCATCCATAATTGAGTTTTAAGGTCCAAAACACTTACCTCTATGAAGATCAATGATTTCTCTCTTCCAAAATCGCCCCCAAAGCTCTCTTCCGTACATTAATGGTGTAAAATAAGGCTTAAGTCGCGGAAGGGTTTATTTAAATATGCCCAGTGATTCCTTCACTGCGATCGCGGCAAAAGCCACGCGATCGTAGTTCACAGCATTTCAACCTTACGTGATCGCAACCCCATGCATGCGATCGAAAAGACCAATTGACCTCACCCCCACGCGCCTGGTTAACTCTACGCGATCGCGACCTAGCTCACGCGATCACACTTCACCTTCTTCCAAACCTACGCGATTGCAACCCGATTCACGGGATCACGATGTACAAAATTTGCATGGCCATCAATGTGTTCTACGCGATCGCAGCCCTTGCCACGCGATCGTGATTCATAGATCCCTGCTGCACAAAAATCAGAAATCCAGCAATTCTCTAAGTCCAAAAATGCCCGTTAACCAACCGAACTCAATCCCAAGCCCTTCAGGACCCCAACCAAAGTTACCAACACATACCATAACATCATTAAAACTTATTTGCACTCTTAAACACCAAAACTAACATCAAAACACCAAATTTACATTAGATTCAAGCCTAAGAACTTTGAAATTTCTAAAATCCACCAATGATGCCGAAACCATCTAAAACCACTCCGATTACCCTGAAATTTTGCAGACACATCCAAAATGGCATTACAAACCTGTTCCAACTGTTGGAATTCCATTCCGACCTCGATAGCCTATTTTTCATTGCCGACCGAAAATCGCCAAAAACTAACTTTCGCCAATTCAAGCCTAGTTCTACATCGGACATCACAAAAAATATTCCGAACACACTCCTAAGTACCAAATCACCTAACGAAGCTATCCGAGCCATAAAATTCGCATTCCGAGTTCGCTTACCAATAAGTCAACTCTCAGTTGACTCTTCCAACTTTAAGGCTATCTTTAAAGACTAAGTTACTGAATTCTCATTTAACCATTCCGATTTCAAGCCTATCGACTCTAACACATCAATAATAGAATAACCAAATCCATGACAAGTCAATGACATCAATAAAAATGCAAGTTCTACGTAATGACAGACCAGGTAATTACACACACATATATATATATATATATATGTGTG
>ML383324.1:0-32643 GCA_005239525.1 Nicotiana knightiana | reverse complement strand
CATATGATGGACTACGGGACGGTATCCCGGGAGATCCACTAGACAGTTGAGAAAAGGACTACACGACGATATCGTGGGAGATCCTCATTGTTACCGTTGTTATTGAGCTGTACATATTCCGTGTTTACTCTGTTCTTTGTGTTTGTTATTGTCTGGTACGACCGGTCTTATTTCACTGCTGTACTCATTATTACTGCATGTTTTCATACTGTAAATTCCTATTATATTGATTAACCTCAGTAGGGCCCTGACCTTTCTTGTCACTACCCGACCGAGGTTAGGCTTGGCACTTATTGAGTACCGCTGTGGTGTACTCATGCCCCTTCTGCGCATGTTTTTCATGTTCAGATCCAGGTAACTCCACCCAGATGCAATATTCCCGAGGTGGAGAGATCTAGCAGAGACTTTGAGGTACATCTGCCGTGTCCGCAGACCTGGAGTCTCTATCTTATTCCAGCTTTAGTGGAAAGCTTTTCCTTCCTTACCGTTGTTTAGACATTCTGGAGCTAGAGCAGTGTATTACATTTATGTTAGCCTGTGTTTCTCGTGAGTTTTCGGGTTTTGGGGTGATATTGTAGACTTCCGCATTATTGGGTTGTATATGCCGAGCGACATTTATATACAGTCTTTCTTTAGTTGTTCAGTTTTAATTAATTATTCCGCAAGTTATGTTGTTTTTCCGCATTGTTAGGCTTACCTAGTTATAGGGACTAGGTGCCATCACGACATGTTCACGGAGGGCGAACTGGGGTCGTGACAGTAACTGTTACCTACTGAAATGCGAACGCATTAACTGTGCGGCGATCACATAGTGCAACAGTATGCTGCACTGCAATTTTGCACCAGCTACTGGTTTTTGGCTTCCCGGTCACCCCGTCCTGCTCAAATCAACTCCAAAAATTTTTGAAACATGGCAGATTGGTTAGAAACAATGTAAGAAGATATTCTAAAAAATAAAATTAAAAAATGACCAAAAATTTAAAAAAATGATGGGTTGCCTTCCTCCAAGCATTTAACGTCGTGGCACGACGCAAGTCAACTTTACCACTTTTCTCGCCACTTGGACGATATGAGTTTGGCACCTAGCTTGGAATCAAGCTTGTGACCACGAGCGATGGGGGGTGGTAAGTAGATGATCAAACCAATTCTTAAATTCTTCATTTTTCACTTCTTGTCTTTCATGTGAGGAATGTCATTTTGCCTTGTCGTTCTTTCAAATTGTAAAATGTAGGGCCTTATTCTTTCCTCCTCGCAATCCTTCATTGACTCGTTTAGTTCAACTCCCATCTCACCACACAATTCCAATGTTGAAAAATGCTTGGAATATGACTTCAAGCCTTCAACTCGCAATTTTTCCCTTATTTTGACATCCTCTTTTTCCCCCGGATTAGAGTCAATTTGTCATGACCCCAAAACCAGGCCAGTCGTGATGGTGCCTATCATGGAACTAGGCCAGCCAAAACCCAAACTCGAATCATAATAAGCTTCTCTTTTACATCTTTACTATACTGATTTCCCATAAAGGTTCCTTTAAACATTTATAAAACAGATAAATCTATACTGAACATTAAATACAACCCCCGAGAACCCGGAGTCACTGGTCATGAGCATCTAGTAAGCAGGAGAGGGAGCAGGACCGCGGACGCATGCAACTACGTTGCAAACCTCCGAGAATCTTTGGAACAGATAGACAACTCACCATTCCCTAACACCTGAATCTGCACACAAGGTGCAGGGATTAATGTGAGTACGCCAACTCAGTAGTAATGAAAACAAATCAAGTCTAAGTGGCAAGGAAACACATAAACCCAATGCCATCAATCACAATATACACAGCCTTACTTTCCAATAGTATAACATAGATATATGAAATCATCATGCCTAAAACCAACTTCAGAAAAACCCTTTGAAGAATGTATATTTTCAACAACTTCAAACCGAAATATTTAGAATGAAAATGAAATGAATCATATAGAGGCCCCTCGGGCAAAGCATGCTTCATAAGCTCAGAGTGAAAGTAGTAAATCACGAGTAGCCCCCCGGGCAAAACATATTTATTATAGAGGCCCCTCGGGCAAAACATATTTCATAAGCTCAGGATGAAGGTAGTAAAATCATAAGTAGCCCCTCGGGCAAAGCATATTTCATATAGAGGCCCCTCGGGCAAAACATATATCATAATCAGCCCCTCGGGCATGCTTCACAGTCACTCATAATCAGCCCCTCGGGCATACCTCACCACCACTCGTAATCAGTCCCTCAGTACCTCACAGTCACTCATGCCTCCCAATCACTCGGCACTCGGCACTCGGCATTCTATAAGTACCTGCGCTCACTGGGGGTATGTACAGACTCCGGAGGGGCTCCTACAGCCCAAACGCTATAAACAAGCCAAATTATGGCATCAATCACTCCCAGACACTCGGCCTCTCTCATATCATAACATCCTCACAATATGAGACCTCGGCCTCACTCAGTCAGACACTCTCATCATGCCACTCGGGCCATAAATAAATGGGGTTCTCGACCCAAAATAGTATTTCATTTAAAGAAATAGTAATATCATCAAATAGGAGTGTCAACAATTTCACAAGGAAGACCAAGTGTAAAATCATAGTTTCAAAGTAGTGAGAATATCAGTAAAATATCCCCCAAGGGGTTAAAACAGATCGGCACTAGGCCTCAAACATGGCTTACAACCCAAATATATCAAACCATAGCAATACTGTAAAACATATGCTTAAAAAGAAGTTTCGCAACTCAATTGTAAAACATATGCTTAAAAAGCAGTTTCGCAACTCAATAGTTGCCTAAAAAGGAACATATTTCCAAATTTTCAGTTCGTGCACGCCCCACACTCGTCATCCAATATGTGCGTCACTCCAAATCCGTGAAGGGATGTAAAGTCCGGGATTTCATACCCTCAGGACAAGATTTATAACCATTACTTACCACTACCGGGCCACAACACTAGTCTGCATTGCTCTTGCCCCTCAAATTGGCTCCCGATTGCTCCGAATCTAGCCAAAACTAGTTTAACATCATCATTATATAACCAAGGAACGCAACCCAATCGAAAACTATCAAATTACACAAAAATCTCGAAATTCGGCCAAACTCGAGCCTCGGGCCCATTTCTCATAATTTAATAATTTTTACATCATTAGAATCCTTGTCCTACCACGATTTTATACATACCAAGAACACTAAAATCAGACCATAATTGCCCACTCAAATCCTCAAAAGAAGAATCAAATTCCCATGCACCCCTTCTTCCCCAATTTTGGTTTATTCCAGAAATTTCTATGGTTTAATTCCGAGTTATGAAGTTAAGAAACTTACCTCCAAGTGATTCCCTTCAATTCACTCTTCAATCCCCTCAAAAGTGCTCCCAACTCGTCAACAATGGAGAAACATATGAGCCAATTTCGCATAACAGGCATTTTAAACATTCTGCGCAGCAAAAATATTTTCTTCATTGCGATCGCAAACATTGGAACGCGATCGCGATTAACAGACCAACCAACCAATGCGATCGCAGACCTATACATGCGATCACATAGAACAAATTCTCTACCCATACACGCGCCTCAAAATACCCTACGCGATCGTAGAAATCCCCACGCGATCGCACTGCCTAACCTGACCAACCTACACGATCGCGTAGAACAAAATGCCTGCCCCACTATTTTACCCTATGCAATGGAAAACATCCTCACGCGATCGCGTAGAAGGAAACCAGAACCTCACACCAACAGAAATCTGCCAGTTTCAAGCTAAGAATTGGTCCATTAATCACCCGAAACACACCCGAGGCCCTCGGGACCTCAACCAAACATACCAACCTATCCCATAACATCATTCAAACTTAGTCGAGCCTTCAAAACACCAACAACAATACAACAACACCAAAATCACATCAAATTCAAGCCTATGAACTTTGAAACTTCCAAATTTTGCCAATTATGCCGAAATCGACCAAAACACCTCAGATTGACCTGAAATTTTGCAGACATATCCAAAATGACATTACGAACGTGTTCCAACTTCCGAAATTCCATTCTGACCTCGATAGCCTATTTTCCACTGCCGACCGGAAATCGCCAAAAACTAACTTTCGCCAATTCAAGCCTAATTTTACACCGGACATCACAAAAATATTCTGAACACACTCCTAAGTCCCAAATAACCTAACGAAGCTATCCGAGCCATAAAATCCACATTCCGAGGTCGTTTACCAATAAGTCAATTCCCAGTAGACTTTCTCAACTATTAGGCTACCTTGAGGACTAATTGCCTAAATTCTCATCATGACCACTCTGAACCCGAACCAACCGATTCAACACATATAAATGAAGCTGAACCACATAAAATGAAGTAGAAACGGGGAAACTGGGCTAAATTCTCGGAACGACCGGCCGGGTCATTATATCCTCCCCCACTTAAACATCTATTCATCCTTGAACGTGCCAAGAGTTGTTCTCCAACACTATCAAACTGTTATGCATCTTACCATGCACATACCCACGGGTGATCCCATGTCACTCTATCTCATATAGGTCCAATATCACAATACCGTTGAAATTTTGAAATCCAAATCCTGGCTCATAAACCTTAGAACCAAATTCCCACTTCTGAAATAATATACAAGATCAAAATTTCCATAACTATAAATTGAAAAAGTCTGAACATGCTGAATCAAGATCTATACGTACCCCAGATGAAATCACATAATACACCGCGCGACTCAAACACTTATAGCGATAACTCTTAGTCACAATAACTGCTCAGAACAACCCAGTACCGGTACATAACCTCTTATCAAGAAATGCCTCGCTCTAACACTTCCATATACTGCTGATGATGAAAGAAGCACGTAGAACTAACAACCCTTCATCCGATCAACCAGACATGAAACTCCCCCTTCCCAAATAAGAATTATAGCAGATTTCGAAGCCGACTCCCGATATTTATCCTTCCAACTATGTTGTAGAAGATTTCAAAAATATTCTTTCTAGGTCCAATGACCTCCTCTCATCCATCACTACCACCCTTATAACATGACACTAACTATTCGTCACATCGTTACAATTCGAAGCCAAAACCTGTGCAACTTGGGCACTTAACAGCAACTTCCCAATGTAATCAATTTATATAAAAGATCCACACGAGAGGACCATCTTGCCATTAACAATTACCATCACCATATCATGCTAACAGCCTGGCACACACCGTAAAAATCAAAACACATGAATCCAATACCAAAGGTCATACCCCTACACTGCGCGATCTCATCCAACCGCTAGTCCACTTGAAATATTTCAAGACACCTTGCCCCAAATCAATAACCATTCGAAATTCGCCATCAGGTACTCAAAGTGCATTGCCATAACCACGGGGAAAACCGGACGATACCATGCCACCCGAAACAAAAGGTATATACCCAACACGCCTCAATCCCGCAACACCCAAATTATTTACCTTACTCAAATCTAGATATAAATCCCAATCAGAACCGCACCATATGTGCATATAACCAATAATCACCGCTCCTCGCAACACCGGAGGGTAACTCATAGATCACTCTAGATCATGAATAAACTCAATCACAATCGAATGGTACATTCCTCAATAGTAGAAATTCGGAGCCAACAATTCCGACCCGGTGCAGAACACACACCCATATTAGCCTACCGGTGACCCTAAATTAACTCTGATCACCCACAACAGATAGATAACTTACCGAAAAAGTTCAGAATGACAGAATCATGGTACATACTAACATCCGACTAGCTCAGCTCGCATCTTCACAGCCACTTCCACATTATATCCTGTTTATGAGAACTCTCAGTCCCGAAGTCCATGAAATGTACGGATTACCATATCTGATCACAACTCCACCGCTCGAATACATAACACATCCCAATTACTCACTCATTCCGCGAGGGATACCCCTATAATTCTTCCGTTCACCAAGCAACCTTGAATATCAACAGTCGATCCAACAATAGGGCGCCGCGATACCAATAAAGTACCCTTAACTCAAACACATTGCTCTTTCCGAAATATATATTCCCTTATCACGTCGTACCAATTAGTGATATATTCTACCTAGTCATCTGAAATTTCCCGTGCTGCCTAAGAATTTATTACCTTCCTTCCAGAACCGAACCGTGAACTCACATATGCAAATCTCAACTCCACCCAACATACCGCACACGCCATGCCAACCTAGGGAAAATACGGGAACTCTGTGGTCCCTTCTGAGCCACAAGCAACTACGTACCCAACTAGCCAAGAACTTCCATTGGATCCTATTTAGAAATAAACTCACTACATGCCATAAGAAAATATGCACCCTTAACCGCGGTAGAAACCATCAGGAACTATCCGAAATCCCATTTGCGCAACACCAACCCATCAGGACTGAATTCTTCTAACTCAACCAACTACGCAGGCCACCAAAAATCCAAGAGCATTGCTAAGAAACACCCAAAAAACTCGTCACCTTATGAACACCCAAAGAACTAATCGTATCCCTTACCATGCCGATCCGACCTACTACCAAGTTGCCCTATTTACCCAAGTTTCTTCTGACTTACCTTCAAATTGATACTTCTTCCTGCCGTAATACCACAAATTTGCAACCCAGACTCACCACACGCGACCCAAGCACAAAACCATACCGTCTAAGGCTCATAAGCCACTGAATACTCCCTCAATTATTCCCAAATTCACCACATTAGAAAAACTTACCCTGAAGAGACTTCTGCGAATCTAAAGCCATTACCTTCACCTTCCTGATACCGATATGTAGAATACCACAAGTCTTGACATCCTCTAACGTAAATCTCAATCACACTGACCAATTAGACAGAATCGACCTGACCCGTTTGCACACTGACATACTAGGAAAGTAATCCACTCACTTGAAGCCACAAGCAAATTCATACACTGCACACACTACACCTTTTACAATTTCCACTAACTCATTCAATAGAACCCAATTACCCAACAGAGTACATTACAACCTATATCGAAAACAATTTCCTTACTCGTGACATTCCTAGACCCCATACCTGCAGGTCATAACTGATTTACCAATATACCTCAAACTGAAACCAATACCACACATAATCATGTAATCAACTTATCAATAACGAACTCCCCCACTTGGATCAAATCCAAGGATTCAGACAAACAAGACTATGCTCACACATTATCACTGCCACCATGCTGTGGGATTCAACTAAATCCTCCATAAGCTTATATGACCCAAACCATCTAACAGTCAAATCAATTGCCAATCTCGCATCCACCATCGCAATAGTCACGCCAACTTTCACAAGCGATCTAAACTCCAATCACAACATATATCTTTTACTGGTAGAAGAGAACTTATTACAGAACTACATAGGGACCACACGCCCAGGGACAACCCGCAGGAGATACCCCTGCTCACTTAGCCTCAATTGCTATCTCTCCATACACTTCTAAAGACCAGAACTATCACGCAATCACTACACCCTCCTGCATCTGAACACAACCAATGCCTACCCTCGAGGCACCACGATACGCGGTAAAAACCTGAAGCTGATGGCAGAACTAACACTGGAGCGGTGGTCACAGAAATCTCGAGCTTCTGGAAGCTCTACCCACACATGTCTGACCACATGGATACCCTCACTGGACACCGTGTGTCCAAGAATGCTACATAGCCGAGCCAAAAGTCACACTCGGAGAATTGTCATAGAGCCTTTTCTCCCTGAATCCTTATAATGCCATCCTCAGATACTGAGTATGCTACTCCCGGCTACGCAAATATGCCAGGACGCCATCAATGAATACAATAACAAGGAGTGCTAATACGGCTGGAATACACCGTCAATCAAATACATGAACGTTACTGGGGCAAATGATCAACTCAAAGACATCACTAGGGAATCATAACCCAAGAGAGAAATCCGCTTCACTCCACAACTACACAACATGAGAGGTCTTCCAACATACTCACAACTCAAGGCCATATACCAAATCGAGACAAAAATCAAACACTCAATAAATCTTGCCACATTTTCAGCCAACCCTTTTCTCACAAATCACAGTCTGAACACATCTAACCATCAAATCACACCCACCACATAGGCATCTAGTCATCAATTCTCATCAATAAGAACACAAACGGACATACAAGTCCCCAATTACATGTGCCCACACAACGAAAATCTCAGCAATCACGCCACAGAATGAATCCGGCCTCAAGTCCTTCAGACTGGGCCATTACCAACACGCCAAAATCACATCTTATCCATGGAAGCCACAAGCCGTTGATGCACAGCTGATACCAGGCGCTCTGGTGTGCGCTCGAATACATGGAAGGAATTCAAGAGTTACGCTTTTGGCTGAATACAATGGATTCACATGACAAGAATTTTTTTAAAAAATGTGAGATTTTCCTAAGGGTTTCGTAGCCTCTCGAAGATAAGTACAGACGTCTCCGTACTGATCCGCAAAACTCTACTAAACCTACTCATGCCTATTGAGTCCTATGTAACCTAGGACTCTGATACCAAGTTGTCACGACCCCAAAACCAGGCTAGTCGTGATGGCGCCTATCATGGAACTAGGCCACCCAAAACCCAAACTCGAATCATAATAAGCTTCTCTTTTACATCTTTACTATACAGATTTCCCATAAAGGTCCTTTAAACATTTATAAAACAGTTAAATCTATACTGAACATTAAATACAACCCCCGAGAACCCGGAGTCACTGGTTATTAGCATCTACATAAAATATACAACTCGATGAAAATAAATACTATAATAGCAAGCAGGAGAGGGAGCAGGACTGCGGATGCATGCAGCTACCTTGCAAACCTCTGAGAATCTTTGAAACAGAATGGCAGATCACCCTGCACTAACACCTGAATCTGCACACAAGGTGCAGGGAGTAATGTGAGTATGTCAACTCAGTAGTAATAAAAATAAATCAAGTCTAAGCGACAAGGAAACACATAAACCCAATGCCATCAATCACAATATATACAACCTTACTTTCCAATAGTATAACATAGATATATGAAATCATCATGCCTTAAAACCAACTTCAGAAAAACCCTTTGAAGAATGTATATTTTCAACAACTTCAAACCGAAATATTTAGTACGAAAATGAAATGAATCATATAGAGGCCCTTCGGGCAAAACATGCTTCATAAGCTCAGAGTGAAAGTAGTAAATCACAAGTAGCCCCTCGGGCAAAACATATTTCATATAGAGGCCCCTCGGACAAAACATATTTCATAAGCTCAGGATGAAGGTAGTAAAATCATAAGTAGCCCCTCGGGTAAAACATCATATAGAGGCCCCTCGGGAAAAACATATATCATAATCAGCCCCTCGGGCATGCTTCACAGTCACTCATAATCAGCCCCTCGGGCATACCTCACCACCACAAGTAATCAGTCCCTCAGCACCTCACAGTCACTCATGCCTCCCAATCACTCATTATTCGGCACTCTGTAGGTACCTGCGCTCACTGGGGGAATGTACAGACTCCGGAGGGGCTCCTACAGCCCAAACGCTATAAACAAGCCAAATCATGGCATCAATCACTCCCAGACACTCGACCTCTATCATATCATAACATCCTCACATTATGGGCCCTCGGCCTCACTCAGTCAGACACTCTCATCATGCCACTCGGGCCATAAATAAACGGGGTTCTCGACCCAAAATAGTATTTCATTTAAAGAAATAGTAATATCATCAAATAAGAGTGTCAACAATTTCACAAGAAAGACCGAGTGTAAAATCATAGTTTCAAACTAGTGAGAATATTAGTAAAATAGCCCCCAAAGGGTTAAAACAGATCGGCACTAGGCCTCAAACATGGCTTAGAGCCCAAATATATCAAACCATAGCAATACTGTAAAACATATGCTTAAAAAGTAGTTTCGCAACTTAATAGTTGCCTAAAAAGGAACATATTTCCAAATTTTTAGTTCGTGCACGCCCCACACTCGTCATCCAGTGTGTGCGTCACTCCAAATCCGTGAAGGGATGTAAAGTCCGGGGTTTCATACCCTCGGGACAAGATTTATAACCATTACTTACCTCTACCGGGCCACAACACTAGTCTGCATTGCTCTTGCCCCTCAAATTGGCTCCCGGTTGCTCCGAATCTAGCCAAAACTAGTTTAACATCATCAATATATAACCAAGGAACGCAACCCAATCGAAAACTATCAAATTACACAAAAATCTCGAAATTCGGCCAAACCCGAGCCTCGGGCCCATGTCTCAGAATTCAATAATTTTTATATCATTAGAATCCTCGTCCTCCCACGATTCTATACATACCAAGAACACTAAGATCAGACCATAATTGCCCACTCAAATCCTCAAAAGAAGAATCAAATTCCCATGCACCCCTTCTTCCCCAATTTTGGTTTATTCCAGCAATTTCTATGGTTTAATCTCTTAGAAATCGACACAAAAATGAGTTATGAAGTTAAGAACCTTACCTCCAAGTGATTCCCTTCAGTTCCCTCTTCAATCCCCTCAAAAGTGCTCCCAACTCGTCAACAATGGAGAAAAATATGAGCCAATTTCGCATAACAGGCCTTTTAAACATTCTGCCTAGCTAAAATATTTTCTTTACTGCGATCGCAAAAATTGGAACGTGATCACGATTCATAGACCAACTAACCAATGCGATCTTAGACCTATACACGCGATCGCATAGAAAAAATTCTCCACCCACACACGCGCCTCAAAATACCCTATGCGAACGCAGAAATCCCCACGCGATCGCACTGCCTAACCTGAACAATCTACGCGATCGCGTAGAACAAAATGCCTGCCCCACTATTTTACCCTACGCGATCACAAACATCCTCACGCGATCGCGTAGAAGGAAACCAGAACCTCACACCAGTAGAAATCTGCCTAGTTTCAAGCTAAGAATTGGTCCATTAATCACCCGAAACACACCCGAGGCCCTCGGGACCTCAACCAAACATACCAACCTATCCCATAACATCATTAAAACTTAGTCGAGCCTTCTAAACACCAAAAGCAATGCAACAACACCAAAATCGCATCAAATTCAAGCCTATGAACTTTGAAACTTCCAAATTTCGCCAACTATGCCTAAATCAACCAAAACACCTCAGATTGACCTGCAATTTTGCAGACATATCCAAAATGACATTACGAACCTGTTCCAACTTCCGGAATTTCATTCCGACCTCGATAGCCTATTTTCCACTGCCGATAGGAAATCGCCAAAAACTAACTTTCGCCAATTCAAGCCTAATTCTACACCGAACATCACAAAAATATTCTGAACACACTCCTAAGTCCCAAATCACCTAACAAAGCTCTCCGAGCCATAAAATCTGCATTCTGAGATCGTTTACCAGTATGTCAATTCCTAGTTGACTTTCTCAACTATTAGGCTACCTTGAGAGACTAATTGCCTAAATTCTCATCATGACCACTCTGAACCCGAACCAGCTGACCCAACACGCATAAATGAAGCTGAACCACATAAAATGAAGCAGAAACGGGGGAAACGGGGCTAAATTCTCTAAACGACCGGCCGGGTCGTTACACAATTTCAACCAAATTTTCATTTACACCGGTTGAATCTAATCCCACATTTTTCTTAGCATCACTAATACTCATGGAGTCTGTTGGCGGATGTTCAAGTCTTGATTCCTCAAAGTAAAGCTCATTTTCTTCCTCAGAATTGGACTCTTTTTGGCGTCCTTCAACACTTTCAAATTGAGAGGCATAATGAGCATTCATTAATGATTTCATTTGATCCTCCAAAGTGCGGATATGCTCATCATTTTGAGTCACATCATGTTTCAATTCCTCAAGTGCAAAGTTGTGCTTCTCCTCATTTTCAAGAATGGCCTCTAACATGAGCATCATCCTCTCATTTTGAGCATTTGAGAGTTCTTCTTAGTTTTGATCAAGTGCCAATGAAGGATTTTCAACGTCAACCTCCAAGGAAGGTTCTTGGCTATCACTCACTTCCGAGGCTTTTTGAACCTTTAAGGCTTCAATCATTTCATCCATTTGTGAGTGCAACCTTTCAAGTGCCAATTCATTTTGGAGGCTATTCTCCAAAAGCTCCTCCAAAGCATTTTGCTCTTTGTTTCCTTCTTCAAGTAAGCACTCCAACATGAGCTTGAACTCTCCACTTCGGCCATGCTCAATTTCCTCCACTTCCTCATCCCTAAAATTTTCATCACAAAAAGTAGAATCATCATAGCGGGGGATCGGGGAAGGGACGGACAAATACACACAATCATACCAATGACTATTTTGGCAACCACACCTATCACAAATACTCCACTCATGGGTTTGAGATTATGCGCACAATCCATCCCTAGGAGAATTTAAACAATTTTTACACGAGTGTGTTCCTCCACAATAAGGACAAGGGTCATCAAAGTATGAACAACTACCATCCGACCAATTTTCATTATATGATGCCATTTTTTTAAATCAAAAATTAAGAAACTAAACAAGTACAAATAAGAAAGATAGACCAAGAAAAATAATTACACAAATATTCACAAGTTTGGACCAAAGCACTTATGCTTATTTCTCAAACAACCTAAATTACGCCAATTGTTCCCCGACAACAGTGCCAAAATTTGATACGCTCAAATCACACTTTAAAATAGTGTAAGCGGTCGATTGTAAAATATAATAACCCAACTAGGTTGGGGTCGAATCCCACAGAGAACAATATGTAGGCGATTTGTAAGAGAATTATCATTTATCGCGCAATGCCAAACACTTAAATTTTGGTTTAGAAAATATTTATATCTAAATGAAAAAATGTAAACTAACCTAGAAAGTAAGTAAAATGATCAATGGCTACAAAAATGAATGCATTGGGAATTACACTCAAGTAACGATATAATATATTTCACAATTTTATAATTATGAGCGAGTTTATATTAATTAGACACGAATAATCATTCTTAATTATCTTTTTTCAAAGACTAACAAGACTTTCTAATTGAATTATTCCTAACCCAATTAAGAGATTAAGCACACCCGGATATGGCTACAAGTAGTTCAATCCTATTCCTAGGTAGAATCTATAAAATGAGGGTTAAAACCTCAAGTTCTTGTTAATTAATCTTTCCCAACCCCAAATTATCTTTTCCAAAATTAATTCGGAGTTAATGGGCGAGTCCTAGGGTTAGCTAATCCCTTTGGAAATATTAAAGAACAAAAATAATTAAAGAAACACTAACTCACTTCATAAATAAATAAAAATCATTCAATACATAAGCACAACAAGGTATTTAATCCACACTTTAAACATGAATATTTCCATAAACAAGAATTAGTGTTGGAAATAAACACTACACACTTAAATATTCAATAGAAAGCAAGAAAATGAAGAAATAAACATAAATGGGTAATAAATTCTTAATCACATGCTTGAAATCTTCAAAACCCAAATGTGTGTGCAAACCCTAGCTTCAAAACTTGTTCTCTCTTGTCTTCAAGACTCAAAATATGCTAAAACAATGCCAAAGATACAGAAAATATCTGCTAGGTCGTGTACAAAAATGGTTTGGGGGATAAAGATGTGAAATGCCAAAACTGCCCACAACTGCCCAGAAAATACCCTATGCGATCGCAACTGTAGGCCTGCGTTCGCATACAATTATTTCTCCCAGCCTATGCAATCGCACATATGGTCTAGCGTTTGCATAGGCCAATTGACCAGTCCGCTGACCGCACCTTAATGTTGTGTGTTTGCATACATGCATCCGCGTTTGCATAGCTCTATTCTCCTGGACTTATGCGATCGCATATAATCACTGGTGATCGTATAGAGTAAAAACTGGGTAGTTATCCTTTTTTCCATTTTCACCACTTTTGACTTGTTTTTGCACGATTTCTTCACCATCACCTCTAAATCACTTGACACCTGATACGTCAATAAATTTCTTAGTTCCTCAACAAAAATATACAAAAGATTAAGTATTAAGAGGAGATATGTTGGTAAAAAAGCAAGAAATAAAGTAAGAGCTTTAAAGCAGAAGAATTTTGAAGCACAATAAACGAGAAAAGTCAGATAGTATATTCTTTTTGCAGTAATCAGATCATCCTTACAAATGATTGGGGTCCCCTTTATATAGGGGGAAACCCCAAATAAGGTACATTTCTATTTACAGTAAAAAAATCCTATTGGTACAACTGTATAACCACCTAGTACGAATTTGTACGAATCTATCCCGAAATGTACGCCTTGACCTTTATGCCCCTGAGAAATTCTCGCTCTTTCTTGAGTGTGTTCGATATGATACTACTCGAGATAGAGAATATTGGGCCTCCGATTTTCTCCCCCGAGGTGCGCATCTTTCAGCCGAACCTGATCCCTTCTTCGAGTTGCCCGAACTCGAGCTTGGGGTTCAATTAAGACCTCGAAATCAGGCTCTCCGATTTCGACCGTATACAGATAGTCCCCACATTTCTTATAATGAAAAGATAAGAAACAATTTGATTCTTGACTCTTCGATGCCCCAATCGGGACGTCATACTCGTGAGGTCAGCGGTTGGCGTGACTGAAAGGTCGTGCAAAGGTCATGTCTGCACAGTTTTCAAAAAGTCATCAATTAAAAGCGGCTTTTGGCCAGCCGTTTAGCTTCCCCAACACGCACAAGTGGCCTCTATAAATACTTCAACTTATTTCTTTGCAAACTTTACTCTCTTCAACATATTCAAACCCGTTGTTTCCTTATTCTCTCTGCGTTTATACCTTTCTTGTGCCCATTTTACCATCAGCTTTCTCTTTTTTCTTCTAAATTCACAGTAATAATGAAAAAAACTTCCAAGACAGTTCCATAGAAAGAGAAAGCTTCTTCGTCTTCTCGCACATCTAAGAGTAAAACGACGGTACCTCCTCATATTTAAGAGTCTACCCCCGAACCTTGTGATACTTCTTCCGATTTTAAAATTGACAGACCTACTTCGATCCCGGGTCGATGCGAGCCTAGGTCTCGGTATATCAGCTTGATAACCGAAATCGAACAGGTGAAGGCAGATTGCCGCTGGGTGGATACGGTGGACGTGGAGATCCCTTCACCCGAAGAGGATATCACCACTTACAAAATAGGGTACCTAAGCGTGTGTACCTACCCATTCACCTTAGGCCCCATAGATCCTTCTCTACCTCTCCTAGATCCAGTAATTCTCGACTTCTGTCGATGATACCAAGTGATGCTAGGACAAATTTACCCTTCCTTTTGGTGAATTGTTCACTTGATCAGGTACTTCTCGAGCGAGGTCGAGGGGATGTCGTTTACCCTCGACCATCTGATCAGGCTATACATCCCTCGTCTCTATTGAGGTAGCCTGATAAAGTTGCAACGTCGATCCTTGAAGTCTTTCTTCTCCATCATCGACGAAGATAAAGACCGAGGGTGGATGAGCCGCTTCGTTCGAGTCAAGACCTCCGACCTGATTCTCGCTGAAAAGATGTCGCTCCCATAGGAGTGGAATATGAAGCGTAAGTACTGAATTATCGAGTGTGTTTCATTATTTTGGTATTACCGTCTTCTTTTGAACTAACCTCTTTTTAATGATGCAGCCGTCGTTTGGTATCCAGGTGCGGTTGCAGATCTCCAGGGCTGGGTTCGACAACTGGCCTCCACTTCCTCAAATGCTGAGCGCATCTGGCGCGATTGGCCAAAGGCCGATGGGAGGCCAAAAAACTACGGTGAGCTTTCATTATTCGCATATCTAAATCCCTTAGCGAAATACTCTTTAGCAAAACTCTTAATTTTGCATTTGTGCAGGCCTTGGAGACGTTGTTTCAATGAGGCCGCCCCCAGTCGGTGAGGAAGAAACCCCAAAACCCGTCAAAGACAAGAAAAGGAAGAGGGGGTCACCTTCGAACTCCCCAAATCCAAATAAAACCAAGGTTCAAAAGTCTAAGGTCGATACAGTGGCCTTAACTCCGGAAACTGCCGAACGTCTTCGTGCCAAGGACGAAGAGGGAGACGATGCTGAGGGAGAAGATGATGACCGCCCGTTAGTGATTCGGAGAAGAGGAAGCACTGATGTTGCAAAGGCTGCTGAGGGGAGCTCGAGAAAAGTCCTTTAGCCGACCAGAGACAAGAAGGCGCCTTATACCAAAGGGCACTTAATCGATGAACTCGAAGATCCCTACCCTAAGGTACCTCGAAGGCAGGAGAACACCCTTGAACCATTCGGGGTGATTGATGTGGTCTATTCTCCGCCAGGCCTGTTGTTCTCTACGGAGCAAATATGGGATGCCTAAGATATGAGGACTCCCGATGTGTGAACATCCCACGGGGAGAACGACATCTTCGGAAAATGCCTTGCCGGGATCGAAGAGGGCCCCGACCTTGACCGCTTGTTCATCTTTGAAGAGGTTGAGAAGCTTCGAAAGCAGGTAAACTTTGCCTTAACAATTATGTTTGGAGTTTGATTTTTTCCTTTCTGACTCCCTTTCTTTGTGATAAGGTTATGATGCTCTCTGAACAAGATTTTTCCAAGTATCAAGATGAGCTCATGAAGCTCATGTCAGAGATGAACGAACTCAAGGCTCTTTATGCCAAAAGAGAGGGGGAACTCAACGATCTTCGAGCAAGTTCGGAGAAGGCTTCCCAAGAGTGGGCCGAGTTCGTCAAACAGGTAATATAGCCTTTATGGGCTTATTTTGTACCTACTTGTTTTGGTGTCTAATGCTTTAATTTTGCAGCTTCAGCAGAAGGCCGACCTGGTAGAGCAACTTGGGGAGGAGCTTAAGAACAAAGAAGGTGAAACCCTCGGGTGGAAGCAAAATATGGACCGTCTGGCCTCCAAGAAGGAAACTCTTCGAGAAAAACTGGCCTTGGTCGAGCACAAGCTTCAGAGTGCAAAAGAGGAGAGCCGTAAGTTTAAGCCGCTGAATTAGCTAAAGTCAAGTCCGAAACTGATGCATTCGTGTCCTCATATCGAACCGATGCTGCTAATGCTCGGGCTCGAGAGATATCTGATGCGGCCGAGCTCAATTTAAAATGTGCCATCAATCACGCTAAGCTGGAGTCTCGAAGGCACACTCTTGAGGAGGTGCATGCTAAAGGCTTTGACCTTTCCGCCGAAATCGAGAAGGTAGACTTTGGAAGAAGAGGCAGCTGCATTGCTCTCCACCGACGATGATTCTGCCAGCGGCTCTGAGAGTGAGGGAGACGAAGGTGAAGTCCTCGAGGAGGAGGAGGAGGAGCAGCAGAAGGTCCCCGTGGATGAGGCTACCGAAGTGGTAGCTCCAGTGGATGTTGCCTCCGAGCAAGTGACCCCGAAAGTATATTAGGATCATTTTTTGTGTAAGGGCCCTATGTGGGGGTTCTGTACATGTACTTTTGAATCTTTTGAATATATAGAAATTTTTTTCTTCATCTTGGTTTCGTGTTAAATTCCATTTTGTCTTCACTTGTTAAACAAAATTTGGTATTGTAGAAAATCGGTCCGCCTATTGGGCTTAGAATATAATACCCTTAGGTTTTGTGTTTGATTAACGATCAATAATAGGTTACCACTTAAGGTTCAGTCTTCGAGCTAATCTTTAAGTTGGCTTGATGTTAGTTCGGGGTGAAGGGAATTTTGAGTCCGAGTTAGATAAGGTCTCGAGCATGGTGTGCTTCGTCCTTTATGCTCACTGCCCTTCAGTTTAGTATTGGCCCTTAGGCTATTTTATGTTGTCCCTTAGGATCTTTTAGGTTGGCCCTCAGGCTCTTTAGGTAGGGCTAATTCGGCCTTTAAAGTGGCTATAATTTTTCCCTCCTTATAGCTAAAAGACTTAGTGAAAATTTTTGGTATGCCTTAGCATGTGTTTTTTGTATTCATACTCATTGGATTTTTTGAAGGTTCGATCGATTGGGACCTCGTCCGTAATTCGTTGTATACCGATAATCGAATACCTCTTGAGGTTTTTTCGAAGGCTGATATTATCGAAGCCTCTGATTTATTCGAGGGTTGGTTATATCGAATCCCTTTATCATTTGTTTTTGCCGAGGGTAGCCTGATTTAACCGGTTTTTTGAAGTGTTTGAAGGCCTTTAGTTTTATGGTGGAAGTCAGACGTCTCCGAGCCGCATTTTTTTGGCCGCAGCCTTTTTATATGACCGTAGTATTTAGTATGGTCGTGGCCTTTAGTCCTCGAGCATGATGGCCTTGGCCTTTACATCGAGGGGATGCCTCTTCGAGGTCTTATGAGTTTGAGTATGCCTCTTTTAGGTCTACGAGTTTGAGTTTGCCTCTTTGAGGTCTTATGAGTTCAAGTTCTCAATAACTTGATATGTTGACTATCAATGACGGTCCCCAAGTAATCGGGGTGCATTTGCATTCTAGCCCTTGAGTCGTTTCTTTTGGAATAAATGTGAAGTTCATATAATAATAGGCTTCTTTGAAACACAAAGTGTTGTGATATAACAAGAATGCTTCTTTAAATAATTGATACACGCGAACATGTTTTGTCGTCGAGGGTCCGATTGTTCTATATGGACACGGTTCATTTAACCGTTTGGCCCATTACAAAGTTCTCCTATCAAGGCCCTCTTTAACGTGAATTGTTTTCTTCGAAAATGCAACCTCCGAGGGTGATGCACCCCCAGTATTTGATGTTAATTGAAAAGAAGCCTTGAATACTTGTTGAATTTCCCTTAGGTAGCATATAAGTGTTGCCTCATTAAAAACTTTGTCGGTAAAACCCATTTGGGACAAAACCCAATCTAAGGGAAAAAGAGTGCAACACATGCTTTAAAACCCAAGGTCTTCGAGTTGAGGGGTGCTTTGATGTCTTCAATCGATCATCTGCAAGGGGTTAATCTTAAATATAAATGAAAAAAAGGGAGAAGGTCATACCTCAACAATAGTATCGTTTGAGTAGTGATATGTTCCAGTTGTTTGGTAGTCGTTCGCCTTCCATTGTGCTAAGTTTGTAGGATCCTTTTCCTATGACTCCGAGGACTCGGTACAGTCCTTCCCAATTAGGGCCTAGTTTCCCTTCATTTGGGTCTCGAGTATTGAGGGTGACTTTCCTTAAGACCAAGTCCCCGACTCCGAAATGGCGAAGGTTTGCCTTCTGTTGTAATACCTCCCAATCCTTTGCTTTTGTGCGGCCATTCGAACTAGTGCAGCTTCACGTTTTTCATCTAGTAAATCGAGGCTAGTGACTAGTGTTCATGGCCTCGTGGTTAGAATCCTCGGTGGTATGCTAAAACCTGACGCTAGGTTACCCGCCCTCGACTGGAATCAACACCTCAGACCCATATACCAAAGGAAACGGGGTTTCCCCCGTGCTCGACTTTGACGTCGTTCGATATGCCTATATAACCCCGGGAAATACTTTTCTCCATTTTCCTTTTTCACCATCCAACCTTTTCTTCAAGTTTTGAATGATGGTTTTGTTTGTGGACTCGGCCTGACCATTTGCGCTCGGGTGATAGGGAGTTGATAGAATACTTTTGATTTTATGGTCCTCGAGGAATTTTGTCACTTTGCTGCCGATGAACTACTTCCCATTGTAGCATACTATCTCGGCAGGTATCTCGAACCGGCATACAATGTGGTCCCATTTGAAGTCGATAACCTTTTTTTCTCTTATTTTTTTGAAAGCCTGCTCTTCTACCATTTTGAAAAGTAGTCAGTCATAAACAAAATAAATTTAGCTTTACCTGGCGTCTTTGGTAGGGGGCCGACGATGTCCATCCCCCATTTCATGAATGGCCATGGGGATAGGACCGAATGGAGTTGTTCACCGGGTTGATGTATCATCGGTGCGAACCTTTGGCATTTACCACACCTTCGAATGAACTCCTTGGTATCTTTTTCCACGCTATCCAATTAATACCCTGCTCTGATCACCTTGCGAACCAATGAATCGGCACCAGAATGATTCCCACAAATGCCTTCGTGGATTTCTCATATTACATAATCGGTGTCCCCCGGTCCCAAACATACTGCCAGTGGCCCGTCAAAGGTTCTTGTATATAATGTTCCATTTTCATCGAGTGAGAATCGAGCTGT
This sequence comes from Nicotiana knightiana, assembly GCA_005239525.1. Classification (NCBI taxonomy): domain Eukaryota; kingdom Viridiplantae; phylum Streptophyta; class Magnoliopsida; order Solanales; family Solanaceae; genus Nicotiana; species Nicotiana knightiana. The sequence goes on along the minus strand of ML383324.1, from coordinate 12,567 downwards.
TTTGGCTCGTAAGGCCCTTAATTCTTTTGGGTTCTAAGGGAGCTTCCCGTGCTTCAAGTATTCGACGTATTTATTCCTCCAATCCCATGTCAAACTTGTTCAATTTATTCTGCATGGCCTTCTTTGACCACCGACCTCGACAATTGGTCGACAGTCCCCGGGACAATGTCATCTTCTTCAACCAATGATCCCAAATTTGCGAGTGCATCGGCCTCGTTATTCTGTTCTCGAGGTACATGGTCCATTGTCCATTCCTTGAAGCGATGCAATGTCACTTGAAGTTTGTCTAAGTACCTTTGCATTCTGTCTTCTCGAACCTCGAAGCTCCCGTTCACTTCGTTTACTACCAAAAAAGAGTCGCACTTGGCTTCAACGACCTCTGCTCCAAGGCCCTTGGTTAGTTCGAGACCTGCAATCATGGCCTCATACTCGGCCTCATTGTTAGTCAATTTCGAGGTTTTGATAGATTGCCTAATGATGCTGCCCGTATGCGGTTTTAAAACTATACCGAGCCCGGACCCTTTAAGATTCGAGGAATCGTCAATAAAGAGGGTCCATACCGCCGATGATGTACCCGTTTTTAGCAAGAGTTCCTTTTGTACTTCAGGTGTGAGGGCAGGTGTGAAATCGGCCTCGAAGTCTGCCAATATTTGAGACTTGATAGCCATTCGGGGTTGATATTCGATATCATACCCTCCAAGTTCGATGGCCCATTTGGCCAATCGGCCCGATAATTTGGGCTTATGCAAGGTATTTCGAAGTGGGTATATAGTCAATACACATATAGAATGACATTGAAAATATGGTTTTAATTTCCTAGATTCACTTACTAATGCAAGAGCTAACTTTTCTAAATACGGGTACTTGGTTTCGGCATCTCCTAGGGTCCGAGTTATATAATAAACAGGAAATTGCGTACCTTGTTCTTCTCGAACCAACACGCCACTTACCGCTACCTCGGACACGGCTAAATACAAGTATAGATTTTCATCCTCCTTCGGAGTATAAAGAAAGGGTGGGCTCGAGAGATACCGTTTTAATTCTTCTAAGGCTTATTAGCACTCAGGAGTCCATGCGAAGTCATTCCTTTTCTTGAGTAAGTAAAAGAAATGATGACTCTAATCCGATGATCTCAAGATAAATCGGCCTAGGGCAGCTATCCGTCCGGTTAACCATTGTACAACTTTCATATTATTTACGAAGGTGATTTCCTCGATGGCTTTGATTTTATCGGGGTTGATCTCGATCCCCCTGTTCGACACCATAAATCCTAAGAACTTGCCCGAGCTAACTCCAAAAGAAAATTTCTCGGGATTGAGTTTCATGTTGTATTTTCTTAGGATATCAAATGTTGCATGAAAATGAGTCAAATGGTCCTCTGCACGCAGGGACTTAACTAGCATGTCATCAATATAAACTTCCATATATTTGACTATTTTATGTTCGAACATTTTATTAACTAAGCGTTGGTATGTAGCCCCTGCATTTTTTAGCCCGAAGGGCATTACATTATAGCAATATGTACCAAACTTTGTGATGAACGAAGTCTTTTCCTGGTCCTCTTTGTTCATTCGAATTTGATTGTGTCCGGAGTAGTCATCAAGAAAAGTAAGGATCTCGTGGCCGGCCATGGCATCGATCAATCGATCCATGTTGGGCAATGGGAAAGAGTCTTTAGGGCATGCTTTGTTCAAATCTTTGTAGTCTATACACATTCTAAGTTTGTTTCCCTTTTTAGGGACTACTACTACATTAGCTAGCCACTCGGGATACTTAACTTCCCTAATAGACCCTATCTTAAGGAGCTCGGTTACCTCGTTTTTATGAATGCGTGCTTTACCTTGGACTGAGGCCTCCTCTTTTGTTTCACCGGTTTAAATCTGGGATCGATACTTAGTCTATGGGTGGTTATCTCCGGTGGTATCCCTGTCATATCTAATTGGGACCAAGAAAAGCAATCAATGTTATCGATAAGGAATTGAATGAGTTTTTTCCTGAGTTCGGGGGTTAGCCCCGTTCCCAGGTATACCTTTTGTTCTGGCAGATGCTCGATCAATACCACCTGTTCGAGTTCCTCGACCATTGACTTTGTCATGTCGGACTCCTTGGGGATGACGATATCTCGGGGAGTTAGGAAATCTTCTTCTTCGTCCTCGGCCACCTGTTTCTCGATCATTAGTTCCTCGGGCTCACCCGAGGACATAGGTTGTGATTGCTATTTGGCTACTTGTTTGTTCTTGTCATTCGACTTTTCTGATGGATATGGCATACTGGTGTCACGTCATGAACTGAAAACTTCTCCTTAGCTGCATGCTGCTCCCCATATACCTTTCTCATGCCATCTCTTGTTGGGAACTTCATCATTTGATGAAGGGCTTATGGAACTGCCCTCATGTTGTCGATCCACGGCCTTCCCAGCAAAGCATTATACCTCATGTCACCTTCGATAACATGAAACTTTGTATCTTGTATGGTTCCAGCTACATTTACTTGGAGGATGATTTCGCCCTTCATCGTTTCACTTGCCATGTTGAAGCCATTCAAGACTCGAGACGCTGGTATGATTTGGTCGAGTAGCCCGACCTGCTCCACGACTCTTGATCTGATTATATTTGCTGAGCTACCTGGATCCACGAGAACACGTTTAACTTGAACTTTATTTAAGAGAATAGAAATTACCAGTGCGTCGTTGTGAGGATGAGATAAGCCTTCGGTATCTTCCTTATTGAATGTGAGGGTGTCCTCAGGAATGTAATCCCGAGTCCACTTCTCCCTTGTGATTGATACTTTGGTGCGTTTGAATAGAGGTCCCTGTGGGACATCGACCCCGCTGATTATCACGTGAATGATATATTGGGGATCCTCTTGTTCGTTCTTCATGTTGGCGTCTCTTTCTCTGAAGTGGTTCTTGGCCCTGTCGCTGAGAAATTCTCGAAGATGCACTTCATTGAACATTCGGGCTACCTCCTCTCTTAGAGTCTTATGCCTATGTGTACCGTGATATTTGCACATCAAGTTGGGATTCCTCTGAGAAGGTTCCGTTTGTATGGGTTTAGGCCATCTGGTATCTCTGATTTTCCCAACGGCCGAGATGATACCCGAGACATCGATGCAAAAGTTATATTCTGATAATCGGGGTGGCTCCGCTGGTCCTGAGTGCCTGTTTAACCCGGTCTTACTCATGAGTCCTCTAGAATTCTGACCTCGATCTCCTCTTTGATCATTCCGAGGTATGTTACACCTCGGGTTGTTCCTTCGATCTTCGATGTATGGCTGATACCTCTATCTACTCGGTCTCGGTTCCCTGTCTGCTTCTCTTGAATATTTTGTTGCTAACCTGTTTGGATAAACCAAGCCCGTGGGGGCTCCCAACTGGTCATATTCGACTCTAATATTTGACTGGTACCTGTTATGCACATCTTCCCAAGTTACAGCAAGGTACTCGATCAAGTTTTGTTTCAATTGCCTCGATGCTATCGAGCTCCACTCATTTAGCCCCTGAGTGAAAGCTTGTAGAACCCAGTCATCAGAGACTGGTGGCAACTCCATTCGTTCCATTTGGAACCGGGACACAAACTCCCTCAACATCTCGTTGTCCCTTTGTTTTATTTTGAATACATCTGACTTTCTTGTTGCAACCTTTATGGCACCAGCATTTTCCTTTACAAACGAATCCGCAAACATGGGAAACGAATTAATAGAGTTCGGGGGCAGGTTATGGTACCAAATCATGGACCCCTTGGACAGAGTTTCCCCAAACTTTTTTAGTAAAACAGACTCGATCTCGCCGTCCTCCAAATCATTTCTCTTTATACCACAAGTGTATGTGGTGATGTGCTCATTGGGATAAGTTGTCCCATTCTATTTGGGAATATCTGGCATGCGAAACTTCTTCGGAATAGGCTTCGGGGCTGCACTAGGGGAGAAAGGTTTTTGCACAAATTTCTTAGCGTCCAATCCTTTCAAAATTGGAGGTGCTCCTGGTATTTGGTCAACCCTCGAGTTGTATGTTTCCATTTTTTTATCATTGTCCTCGATCCTTTTCTCTCCCGAGTCGATCCTCTTCTCTCCCGAGTCGATCCTCTTTGTGAGTTCTTCGAGCATTCTCATGATTGTGGGGTCAGTTCCTGATCCATTGTTGCTCGACCTTTCCGGGACTGGTTCAGCACGATGAGTAGTTTCTGGTCCCACCACACTCGGGGTCCTTTGCTGGATTTGCAACTGAGCGATGGCTATCTGTTGTGCTTATAACATTTCAAAAATCACTTGGAGACTGACTTCCCCATCTCCTCAACCCTGTGTTCTTTATCCACTGGGTTGAACGTCTCCACGCACGCTTCCTCTCACGTCCGTGCCCAAATCGACGTTTATAGCAATGTGTGAACCAACATCGAATGGGTTAGGAACTGGTACTACCCCAGGGTTGAGCGGCAGCGTACCGGCTGTTGAAGCTGTTGCATTTTCATTTTTCCCGTGGAATTCGAGGCCGTCATGACCATGAACTGGTGTGTTTGCTGAATTTGACATGGTTTAGCCTGAAATCAAAGAATCTTTGACAAGAAAAAGTGTTTAGAATAACGTGTGTTATCAAAAAACTAGCACTGAAATAATCACTATTATCTTTAGCCCCACGGTGGGTGCCAAACTGCTTGCCTTAAAAAATACAGTTAACAATTAAATTTGATTTGTGGTTTTAAAGATACGTGATCTAGTTCAATATTAATTAATAAACAAGTAATATAGAGTTTAAATGAGTAGGACTGATGAACCAAAACTAATGTTAATAGAGTAGCGGGGACCTCGAGCTCGATGCTCTCGATGACCTCGAGGTGGGTTAGAGATGATTAAAGCAAGAACAATAAAGTAAGAGCTTTAAAGCTGAAGAACAATTGTGAAGCACAATAAACAAGAAAAGTCAGATAGTATATTCTTTTTGCAGTGATCAGATCATCCTTAAAAATGATTGGGGTCCCCTATATATAGGGAGAACCCCAAATAAGGTACATTTCTATTTACAGTAACAAATCCTATTGGTACAGCTGTATAACCACCTAGTACGGATTTGTACGAATCTATCCCGAAATTACGCCTTGACCTTTATGCCCCTGAGAAATTTCCGCTCTTTCTTGAGTGTGTTCGAGACGATACTATCTCGAGATAGAGCATGTTGGGCCTCCGATTTGCTCCCCCGAGGTGCGCATCTTTCAGCCGTACCTAATCCCTTCTTCGAGTTGCCCGAACTCGAGCTCGGGATTCGATTAAGACCTCAAAATCAGGCTCTCCGATTTCGACTGTAAACATTAATTTGAATGATTATTAAGATATTTCATCACCCTTTTTCCATAGAGGCTAGAGCTCCTTACATCGGCAACACTACTCGTTACTTGCTGACGAAATTCATTGGCAAATTCGTTTCGGCCTCCATGGTGGTTGAAATATATAACTTTCTGGTAAAGAAAGACAAATTGGTCCCAAAAGTTTTGACATTTCATTGGTGGTTGAAATAATTTTCTGATGTGATTCCTTTCAATTCAATTCGACATGTATCACAAATAGCGTACACCCAAGAATCAAAAGGACAGGTGCACGAACTAATTAATTAAGAAAATATTGCAAAGCAATGCATCGTTAAAAAACAAGTCAAATACAAACATATTTTGGCTAAGTTCTAGGGATTATAGTACTTCATTGTATGGGTGATGTCTCTTTGATAATCTTGTTTAAGAGGAATTGGAATAGAAGTAATGTTGATACTATACGTCTTCCCCAAAACAAAATGGGATTAGCAAGAGAGTTCTTGATGGGTTTTGTTTACTACCAAGTCTAATCAGCAATTTCTCATCAATCTAGTGATGTCAATTTTATATATAGCACCTGATTAGGACTCATGAGAGGTTTATTATAGAAAAAGAAAAGCAGCCATTCGATCAGTGAGTTTATGTGGGGTCAAATTCATCATTGGAAACGAGTTTTCTCACCATCAAATCATAAACTAGCTGGGCCATGAGTATTAAATCTCTCTTTCAATTTATATATTTTATATTTTTAGATTATTTAAGAAAATGTTTGTACTTTTTATATATAGTACTCAAGTAGTAACTTTTCAAAGGTAATATATATCACACATTTTTAACTTAGAATTACAAGATTAAAAAAAGATTTAATTCTTTTAAATTTTATGTCCAATCAAATTAGACTAACACACATAAAATAAAATAAAGGAATAATAAATAAACAAAATGATGAAACGAAATAAAAAGCTCTTATTTTTATTGATGAGTAAGCTTTTTATTGCTGTCACATTTCAGAAAGGAAAAATCAGTCGTCTGCTGGGGGGGACTATAGAAGTTAAAGCTACGTTTATGGAAAAGGGAATATTGGGTCCCAAAATTAAATATGGAAAGTTCCAAGTTTAGCTCCAGTAGGATACATAGTCTAGTGGGAATAATAGGCCCCGAATTCTTGTTTGCCGACGTACTGTCCCTCTTCCTCTACCTTCTTTATGCACAATTCTACTGCACTTTATGAAGGAATTAGTCAAGAGATGAATAATAATGAAAGATTTATCATTCAATAATTAATAATGAAGAAAATGTTATCTGATGATTTAATGACTAATAACGTTGAATGGATTATTATGCAAAGACCACTTATTTTAATGATAATTTTGCCTTTAAAATTTTTAAGTCTATGTTAATATATGTATTCTTATTTCATTTGCATCTCGCATGAAATCATATGTCAATTCATAACTTAAAACAAATCTATCTATCTTTTTTTTTTTTCTTCTAATAAGGCTTTGATTAGAACATAATTAAGATACTACAATGGTTTGAACTGAACGGTAGGTCACAATTCCAGTTACGTCAAAAGCTAAATGCGTTAAGATAAAAGTTAGTGAATTTTCAAAAAGTAAAACATCATTTGATTGTAGGTCCATTCTTTTCTTCCCTTACTTGGCTAAAGCATCTGCCACCCCATTATCCTTTTTGAATATATGGTATATCAGTAGGTGATAGTGTATATTTGCTAAGGTTTATGATGAGTTGAGTAGTATTGGCAGTGGTATCATTAGAGTTTATGGATACTGATGGTGGAATTGTTGTATTGGAAATGGAGTGTTGCATGAATAGGTGTGGTGGAGTGGTTTTGGAAGCTTGTGGTTGAAATTTTGTGGGTGGTAATGTAAATTCTATAGGGTCTTTGATGGTGTGAGATGTAGGAGTAGTGATATCATTAGATACGGATACTATAGGAAGTAATGTTTTGATAGGGTGAGTTATTTGTTTATTAGTTTTATGGGATTTTTGTAGAGATTGATTTTTTAGTTTTTGGCGTCGAAGTAGGGGGTGCATTGGTAGATCCGTGTGTTTTAATTCAGTGGTGTTAAAAATTGGTATATTTGTGAAAAGGGGGGCAGATGATTGGTTAACAATATTGGGAATGTGTGATGACCCAAGGGGTCATTTCATGAATTTAGACTTCGATCTATGCTTAGCAGCCATAAAAAGACTAATTTTAAATACCTCGATTTGAGTGTGAAGTCCAGACGTGAAAACAGAAAGCCTTTATGTGAAAATAAATATGAGAAATAGTGATTTCTAGAATTTAAATTTGATTATAGTTGACTTTGATCAACATTTTGAGTAAATGGACCCGGATCTGTGTTCTGAATATCCCGAGAGGTCCGCAGTAAAAGATGGGGCTCGGGTGTATGCCCGGAAATGAATTCCGAGGTCCCAAGTCTTAGAAATTAATTTTTGAAAGAAATTGTTTTGCTGAAATATTAATGAAATAAAGAAAAAAATTAATGTTTGAAACTATTGGTATCAGACCCGTATTTTGGTTCCGGAGCCCAGTACAGATTTGTTATAGTATTTAAAGGTTAACTGTGAAATTTAGTGAAAAACGGAGTTCGTTTGACGTGATTCGAACATCCTGTTGGAAGTTATGAACTATAAGAGTTCTTGATGAAAATTGAGATTTGAGGTTTAATTCATAGTTTTACATGTTATTTTCATGATTTGATCGCACGAGCAAGTCCGTATGATATTTTTGGGCTTGCGTGCATGTTTTGTTTAGAGCCCCGAGGGCTCTAGTGAGTTTCGGATAGGCCACAAGATGTTTTTACACTTGAAAGATTGCTGGTTTTTCTGCTGTCAGTACAACACTTTTGTGCATTGCGTTCGCACCCCTTTGAACGCGAACGCACATAGTAAAAATGCTGGGGGGTCGTTTGGTTCTATGCGAACGCACCCCCCCAGATGCGAACGCATAGAGTAGTTGGGACCTGGGGAGGGGGAGACTAATTTACCCTATGCGAACGCACAAGGTAGGACGCGAACGCACAGGGTAGGACGCGAACGCACAGTCCTGAGGTATTAAGCCTATGCTAACGCGGCCAAAGGCACGCGAACGCATAGGGTATTTCCCCAGGCAGTATATAAATAATTTAAAAACGGGCAGAACCCTTTCTTCTTCATATTTTCGAACCCCACAGCCCTAAGAATGATTTTCTTCACCAAATATCATCCTCAAGTCATAGGCAATCAATTCTAAACTTCACTCTTTCAATTCCTTATTATTTTTTTATCACTTTTTAATCAAAAAACTAAGAATTTTCATGGTAAAAATTGAGGGTTTGGGTAGAATTATAAAATTTTGTAAAAATTGAATTTTTACCTCGAATTGAAGTCAGATTTTGAAAATAATTGTATATTTGGGTTCGTGGGTGAATTGGTGAACGTAATTTGGTCCGAACCAAAGAGTTTAGACCAAGTGGGCCCGGGATCGGGTTTTTCACCTTTTTTGAGAAAACTTAAGAAAAATTATATTCAATAAAGTTAGTTCCTTTAGCATTAATTGATTATATTTAGTTAATTATGATTAGATTCGAGCAAGTTAGAGCAAGATTCTAAAGGAAAAGTTATAATTGAGCAGTGAGTGGCCTACGAAATTGAGGTAAGTGTTTGGTCTAACTTTGACTTGAGGGAATAGGAACCCCCACTTGTTTGCTATGTGAAATGCATGTGTGTGATGTATATGTGAGATGACGAGTATCTATGCACCACCAAATTTCCTGTTGAACATGATCCCTTTCCCTTTTCCAACTTAATTGATTCTTGTCTTAATTGTTCTATGTTCATTATTGTTTCTATGACTACTTGGCCTTGTTATTTTGTTGTTAAATATTGTTGTGGTTATTTTGGAAAGAGTATTGGTTGTTTAGCTGGTTCCCTTGTGGTACAAAACGGTTGAGCGGTTTGGCATTATTTTTACGATATACATATATGCATATTTATGTTCTTGTTGGTTTCATGGTTGAGAGGATATTGATGAAGTTATGAGAAAAAAATACAATTTCTTAANACAAGGAGTGATAAGGGTAGACAGGTGGGATCGGGTTGCACGCCGCAACAGGAGTAATAAGGGTGATATATTTAGGGAGGAGCAATAATGGTGGACAGGTGGGAGCGGGTTGCATGCCGCAACAGGGAGCAATAAGGGAAGACATTTATATTTTTACTGAATTTCAAAGAAAATAAAGATCTGAAAGGCTTAAATGTTTAGTTTACTATTCTTCCTATTTTTGGCACTATTTTTATTTAAAGTTTAAAGTTTGGAAACTTGAAAATTATGTGAGAATTTGTTATAGGTGAGGCCTGGGAAAAGGCGGCTAGGTTATTTTATTGTAGTTGCAGTACTTAATTATTTGTTTAGATTTCTTTCTTGCTTTATATATTATTGTCACAGGTTATATTGCTAAAGCCCCGCCGTAGCCTCGTCACTACTTCCTCGAGGTTAGGCTCGACACTTACTCAGTACATGGGGTCGGTTGTACTGATACTACACTCTACACTCTTTTATGCAGATCCAGGTACCGGCCAGCTGTAGAGATATTTAGAGCGGCTATTCATTTATTCACAAACACGAGGTATATCTGCTAGCGTTCGCAGATCCCGAGAGTCTTCTCCTATTTTCATAAACGTCGTTTTATTATATTCAGAACATTTACATTATTTCTTTCAGCCAAGTACATGTAGTATTCTTTAGTAGTTTGTGAACTGTGACACCAGACACTGGGGTAATTTTTGGATTTATCTATATAATTATTTTGTGGCTCGATTTAGTCAATGGTTTATTATCTTATATTGTGACTTATTTATTTAAAGCCATTAGATTAAGTATTAATTTAAAATTATTGTATCCTGTTTAAGTGGTTAATTAAAGGAAATAGTTAAGCGAACTCTAACATTGGCTTGCCTAGGAAGTGTGGTGTTAGGTTCCAATACTATCCCTACGGTTGGGAATTTGGGTCGTGACAAGTTGGTATCAAAGCACTAGGTTGCTTAGGTCTCACAATTCACGAACAAGCTTAGTAGAGTCTGAAGGATCAGTACGGAGATGTCTGTACTTATATTTCGGAGGCTATTGAGTAAGGAAACAACTCCATTTTTATTTCTACTCTATCGTGCGATTCTTGTATCCCAAATACTAATTAGATTCTTCTATTCTCTCGTTGATGGCGAGAACACGTGCTTCATTTTCCGCTGACCAGCATTCCGGTCCTCCAGCAACAGCAGCTTCTACTAGGGGCAGAGCCCGAGGCCACGCCAGAGGCCGTGCAGGGGCATGACTCAACTCATTGCTCAGGCAGCAGCCCCAGCTGCGGAACCCCTGATTGAGATTGATGAGGGGGTTCCGGCTCAGACTGTTCCAACGGGAACAACTCAGGTTCCGAAGGGTCTTATTGCTACCCCGGTTCTTCAGGATGCTTTGGTCCGTTTAGTGGGCTTGATGGAGAGTGCGGCCCAGACGGGCACATTACCTGTTACAGCAGCCGTATCTTACGCTGGAGGCGGGGTCCAGACTTCTGCTACCCATACTCCAGTCCAGACTACTCCTCAGGTTCAGACCCCAATAGCCAATCCCGTTGGGGTAATTCAGCCAGTTGCAGCAGTGCCGCCCGTTAATGGGCCAGCTATATCTACCGATGCTTTATGGAGGTTGGAGAGGTTCATTAATTTATTTCCTGTTCACTTTAGTGGTGCTACTTCAGAGGACCCTCGGGAATATCTAGATAGTTGTCATGAGGTGTTGCAAAATATGGGTATTATAGAGACCAATGGGGTCGATTTTGCTGCTTTTCAAGTGACTGGTTCCGCCAAGAAATGGTGGAGGGACTTTCTGTTGACTAGACTAGTTGGATCACCTACTCTGACTTGGGATCAGTTCTCTCATCTCTTTTTGGAGAAGTTCTTGCCTGTTACTACTCGAGAGGATAAGAATCGTCAGTTTGAGCGACTTCAGCAGGTCAGCATGACAGTGACCCAGTATGAGACTCGTTTCATGGATTCGGCTAGACATGCCATTCTTTTACTGCCCCACAGAGAGGGAGAGGGTCAGACGGTTTATTTATGGCCTTGCTCAGCCCATCAGGTTGCAGATGGACAAGGATACATGGCCCGAGATTTCTCTTCAGGATGCAGCTAATATAGCTAGGAGGGTTGAGTCAGGTCTAATGGGAGGTTAGGGGTCAGACAAGAGACCTTGCCATTCTGGTGGTTTCAGTGGTGCCTCATCTGGAGGCGGGACTTCATTTAGCAGAGGCCATTCTTCCAGGCCTTTCCATTCAGCACTACAGGTTTCACATGGTACTTCAGGGGGTCGTGGTTCTTATCTGCCTCTTTCTGCTAAGCCAGTCTACAGTGCTTATTCAGCTCCTATTAGAGCAGCTCCTCTACAGAGTTATTATCGTGCTCGGCCGGTTCGTTAGGGCCAGTCCTCATATCAGGAGGGATGTTTTGAGTGTGGTGAATATTGGCATATTCAGAAAGCTTGTCCGAGGTTTCTGTGTAATCAGCATCAGTACCAGGGTTTTCGTGCCATAGTTCCGGCACTAGCTGCAGCACCACCTGCCCAGCCAGCAAGGGGTAGGGGTTAGGTAGTTAGAGGTAGAGGGCAGAATGTTAGAGGTGGAGGACAGATAGCTAGAGGTAGGGGTCAGCCTGCTAGAGGTGGAGGTCCTCCCAGAGGTGTGGTTCAGGGTGGCGGGGCCCAGCCCCGACTATATGCATTTCTAGCCAGGCCCGAGGCAGAGTCCTCCGACACTGTTATTACAGGTATCATCTCAGTTTGTGATAAAGCTGCTTCAGTTTTGTTTGATCCGGGGTCTACTTACTCGTATGTTTCATCCTATTTTTCCTCGTATTTGAATGTGCCCGGTAATCCCTTGAGTGTTCCTGTTTATGTGTCTACACTGGTGGGGGTGCTATCGTGGTAGATCGAGTATACCGTTCGTGTGTGGTAGTCATAGAAAGTCTTGAAACTAGTGTGGATATTTTACTTCTAGACATGGTTGATTTTGATGTTATATTGGGCATGGATTAGTTGTCGCCCTATTATGCCATCTTAGACTGTCACACTGATCACGCTCAACTATGTCTTCTATAAAAACTAAACGGGCGTTGCAAATATAAATCTGGGGTATTATGCCCAAAGTCTATCCCACGAGGAATTAAACGTATCAATTGAGTTTATTAAATACTAAACTGGTGTTTAGTCAAG
>ML383322.1:3252-18496 GCA_005239525.1 Nicotiana knightiana | reverse complement strand
GAGAGTTAGAATATTAGAAGAGTAGGGTGGGGAAAAAAATAATTAAAAATAAAAACGTACCTGGAGACTTGCCGCGGTCGACCACGGTCGCGGTGAAGAAGGGGTTCGAAACAGACTGTACGTGACTTGCCGTGGTCGCGCCACGGTCTACCACAGTCATGAGTCAAAATAGAAAACTTGTTACCTGCCACGGCCGCAGTGACGGTGGTCTGAGTTTGCTTTGTTTTTCTCACATTTTTACCCAACCGAAGTTGTGTCTTGACCCCGTATTCCCCCAATATGCACTAATCATTCCCTGTACACTAGTAAATGGGTTATTATAATATACATCAATTACAACAACAACACAAAAGAGAAAACAAAAGAAAAACATGGGTTGCCTCCCACACAGCGCTTGATTTAACATCGCTGCATGACGAATACAACACTCAATGGGTTGTCTCCCATGAAGCGCCTGATTTAATATCGCGGCACGACGTAGACTCTCGTCATCACTCCTCATTTGTGTATTGGGGATCCTCCAAGGTTATCACCACGTTGTCCCCTTTTTCTTTACTCATTCCAAGGTAATGTTTCAACCTCTGCCCATTCACTGTGAATTTGTTCGTCTCATCTTCTGATTCGATCTCCACAGCTCCACTTGGGAACATCTGCACCACTTTGAACGGTCCTGACCATCGGGACTTCAACTTACCTGGGAACAACCTCAATCTAGAGTTGTATAGTAGCACTAATTCGTCGGGTTTAAAGTTCCGATCCAAGATGTGCTTGTCATGCATCAATTTCACCCTCTCTTTATATAGTATAGCACTCTCGAATGCGTGGAACCAGAATTCCTCAAGCTCATGCAACCCTTTAACTCTGTTGGTGCCCGGTATTTCCATGTCTAAGTTCAACTGCCGTAATGCCCACTGTGTTTTATGTTCGAGCTCAACCGGGAGGTGGCATGCCTTACCAAATACCAATTTGTATGGTAACATACCAATTGGAGTTTTGAAGGTTGTGCGGTATGCCAAAAATGCATCATCCAACTTCTTAGCCCAGTCAGTTCTTGTTGCATTCACTATTCTTGAGAGGACACTTTTGATTTCCCTATTGGACACTTCAACCTGCCCACTTGTTTGTGGGTGGTATGGTGAGGCTACCTTGTGGCAAACTCCATATTTCTCCAACAAGCGTGCAAACGCTCTATTGCAAAAATGAGAACCACCATCACTGATTATGACTCGGGGGGTGCCAAAACGTGTGAAGATATTTTTTGTTAAGAAACTGGTCACCTCCTTCGCATCATTGGTTGGGAGAGCAACTGCTTCGACCCACTTAGAGACATAGTCAACGGCAACCAGTATATACTTGTTACCGTATGAGCTGACGAATGGCCCCATGAAGTCGATCCCCCACATGTCAAATACTTCCACCTCTTGGATTGTGTTCATTTTCATCTCATGATGACGGATATGTTGCCTGTCTTCTGACATTCATCACAGATTTTGACCCAAGCATGGGCATCCTTAAACAATGTAGGCCAATACAATCCTAATTCTAGCACCTTTACTGATGTCCAGATTCCTCCAAAATGTCCGCCATATAGTGAAGCATGGCAGGCCTGCAAAACAAAGGGTTGATCTTGATCGAGGATACACCGTCGGATCATATTATCAACACATACTTTGAACAATAAGGCTCATCCCAATAATAGGCACGACAGTCCCGAAAAAACTTTTTCTTTTGAATTTAGGAGAAATCATGTGGTACTATATCGCATGCCAAGTTATTAGTAATAGCAGCATACCATGGTGCCTCCTCTATTGTCACAGCAAGTAATTTCTCATCTGGGAAAGTCTCAATGATATCTTCAACCTCTATTCTCTTTTCTGCCCCTTCCAACCTCGAGAGGTGGTCTGCCACTTGGTTATATGTCCCCTTCCGATCACGAATCTCCAGGTCAAATTCTTGTAGCAACAGAACCCAGCGAATCAGGCGGGGCTTTGACTCTTTCTTTGCTATCAAGTATATAATGGCTGCATGGTCAGTATAGATAATGACTTTCGAGCCAATCAAATATGACCTGAATTTGTCGAAGGCAAACACTACCGCAAGCATTTCCTTTTCAGTGACCGTGTAGTTCAGTTGTGCACCACTAAGCGTCCTACTTGCATAGTAAATTGAGTGCATAATTTTCTCCTTACGCTGCCCCAAGACCGCTCCTACTGCATAATCACTGGCGTCGTACATCAGCTCGAATGGTTTCTCCCAGTCGGGTGCAACAATGATGCGTGCGGTCACCAGTATCTTCTTCAGCTCCTCAAATACCAACCTGCAAACATCAAATAACATGAAGTACTGGTCTTTTTCAAGCAGCTTACATAAAGGGTTAGCAATCTTTGCAAAATCCTTGATGAACCGCCTGTAGAATCCGGCGTGCCCAAGGAAACTCCTCACTACTCTCACCAAAGTGGGTGGTGGGAGCTTCTCAATTACGTCAACTTTCACATGGTCTACTGCAATCCCCATTTTGGACACTCTATGTCCCAGCACTATTCCTTCTTGTACCATAAAATGACATTTCTCCCAGTTCAGCACCAAATTTGTCTCCACACATCGTTTGAACACCCTTTTGAGGTTATGGAGACAATCTTTGAATGAATCTCCTACCACGGAGAAATTATCCATAAACACCTCCATAATGTCTTCGACCATGTCGGTAAAGATGGCTAACATACACCGCTGGAATGTGGTTGGTGCATTGCAAAGTCCAAAGAGCATTCTCCGAAAGGCAAAAATTCCATACGGGCATGTGAAGGACTTTTTCTCTCTATCTTCCGGGGCTATTGAGATTTGATTGTACCCCAAGTATCCGTCCAAGAAATAAAAATGGGATCGCCCAGCTAACCGATCCAACATCTGGTCAATGAAGGGTAAGGGTAAATAGTCATTTCGGGTGGCTGCGTTTAGTTTCCTATAATCCATGCAAATCCTCCACCCGGTGACTGTACGAGTTGAGATCAACTCGTTCTTCTCATTTTGTACAATAGTCATTCTGCCCTTTTTCGGTACACGCTGGACGAAGATCACCCAATTGTTGTCCAAGATGGGAAAGATGATGCCCGCGTCCAGCCACTTGATTACCTCCTTTTTCACTACCTCTTTCATATTCGGGTTCAGTCTTCGTTGATGTTCCCTAGAAGGTCTGTGCCCTTCTTCCAGAAGAATTTTGTGCATGCAGAAGGCCGGGCTGATACCCTTTATGTCTGCCATGATCCAACCAATGGCAGTTTTGCACTCTTGCAACACTTTCAGTAATTGTTCTACATGCACAGCTAGCAAACCAGATGATATGATAATAGGAAAAGTAGAATTGGGACCCAAGAAAGCATACCTGAGGTGGGCTGGAAGTGGCTTCAGCTCCAGTTATGGTGATGTCTCAATCGATAGTTTTGCCGTTGGTGTAGCTCTCTCTTCTAAATAGAGGGGCTCAAATCGAGGTTCCCTCTTCCGAAATGCTTGGCCATCGAGTGCCATGACCCACTCTGCCAGCCCCTCACCATCCATTTCCTCTAAATTTTCAAGCAGGCTCCCAATGGATCTTTGGCATTAAGGGTCTCATCTTCGACATTCAAGATCATATCTACCGCCTCCACCTAGTGAGAAGTTTGCATATTCACTAGGTCTCCTCATGGATTGTTGGACGTTGGATATCACTTCCTCATCGTTCAACCTCATTTTTAATTCCCCAGTCTCGCAATCAATCAGTGCTCTCCCAGTGGCTAAAAATGGCCTTCCC
Organism: Nicotiana knightiana; assembly: GCA_005239525.1. NCBI lineage: Eukaryota > Viridiplantae > Streptophyta > Magnoliopsida > Solanales > Solanaceae > Nicotiana > Nicotiana knightiana. The sequence goes on along the minus strand of ML383322.1, from coordinate 14,712 downwards.
AAAATGATGGGAATCTCCTCGTCTACTTGGAAGTCCAGAATAACAAAGTCTGTAGGGAATACAAACTTCCCCACTTGCACCAGCATATCATCAAGAATCCCTGTCGGTCTTTTAACGGCGCGGTCAGCCAGTTGCAACAGCATCGAAGTCGGCCTAGCTCTGCCAATTCCCAGCTTTGTGTAGATTGCCAAAGGCATAAAGTTTATGTTGGCTCCTAAGTCACACAATGCTTTTTCAAAAGCATAACTCCTAATGGTACACGGAATAGTGAAGCTACCTGGATCAGACATCTTTTGAGCCATGGCTCTGGTCACTACCGCACTGCATGTCTATGTCAGAGTTACTGTGGACAGGTCTTGAAAGTCAAATTTCCGCGACATCAGGTCCTTCATCATCTTTTCATAGCCTGGAATTTCCCTCAAAGTATCCATCAGAGGAATATTCAATTGAATTTGACGAAGCATCTCCATGAATTTCTTGTATTGCTCTTCTTTCTTTGGTTTTGCCAATCTCTGAGGGAATGGTGCAGGCATCACTTTTTGTCCACTGCTTGCTGGCTGTTCTTTGTTGGATTTCTGTGGCACAAGAGGAGCCACTTGTTCTGTAACTTGTTCACTTTCTTTGGCCTTACCCTTTTCAACCTGGGCCTGTTCAACAACCACTTCTGTGAGTTCTGTTGATTCATGTATCTCTACTGGAACTGGAGTGGCTGGAGTAGTCTCTCTTCTGGGTTGAGCAACCTCTTACTCCATGTCTAAATCTCTCCCATTCTGGAGACTGATTGCCATCAGCTGATTCGGGTTTTGCTCCTTTGGGTTAATGTTTGTGTCAGCCAGCAATGCCCCCTGGGGGAAGTAATTTAAGGCCATGGACAGCTGCCCCAGTTGAATTTCAATCCCCTTAATTGCTGAATCGTGTACTGCCAACTTTTCTTGCATCTTACCATTCGTGACAATGAGTTGTTGCATCATACCCCTGATCTCCACCATGTTGATGTCTTGCTGTTGATGAGGTGGTTGATATGTCAATTGTTGCTGGTGATGTTGCTGATAGCCCTGTTGTCTCTTATATGGAGCCACTGGGCCTTGTGGTCGTACACCTCCAGGTTGTGGCATGTTAGGTCTGTACTGCTGGTTGGGTGCTGGCCCCCATTGTAGTCCTCCTTGCCTCTGACCCCCAAAATTGTTAACATAATTCATATCCTCTCTGGGACCTTGGTTGTCACCTTCTCCACTCCATGAACACACATAAGACTGATTGATGCAAGGGGTACAAAGTCCTCCATTTGTTGTATCAACGATATGCACTTGCTTTGTACCCATCTTGTCGATCCTTTTCGTCAGTATACTCATCTGAGTCATGGGTGTGGCTATGTTCTCTGCATGTGAATTCTTTGGGTCAAGAGGAACTGAATGAACTATTGGTGCCAGGGTCGTACCTCTCATCATCCACCCTGAATTCTGAGCCATCTTATCAAGAAGGATTTTGTACTCAGTGAATGTTTTGCTCAGAAAAGCACCCCCAGCTGAAGCGTCTACATTTGCTTTCAAATTGTCTGCTAGCCCCATGTAGAATCTCTAGCCGAGCATCTGCTCCGGAATACCATGGTGAGGACACTTCACTAGCATCCCTTTGAATCTTTCCCAAGTTTCTTGCAAGGTTTCAGTGGGCTTCTGCTTGTACTGCAATATCTCGTCAATCTGTCTTGCAGTCTTGTTGGGAGGGTAGAACTTGTTCAGGAACTGCTTGACTAATTCCTCTCAAGTGGCAATGGAATTTATTTGGAGTGAATTCAGCCAAGTCTGAGCTTCCCCAGTCACTGAGAACGGGAACAGTAGCAGCTTGATGGCTTCCGGGGTCACATTTGGCTTCCTTTGGGTCACACAAATCGACATAAAAAATTTCAGGTGTTGTTGAGGATCTTCGATGTGTGACCCGGAGAACAATCCCTTATTCTGCAGAAGATGCAGCATATTGTTGGTGATCTGGAATGTCTCCGCTTGTATTTGGGGCACAGCAATGGCGGTGGCCAGGTTGTCAGTTGTTGGCTATGCCCAATCATAGAGTGCAGCTTCTGGCACAAGAGGTGCCACCACTTCATCGTTTGGTACAAGAGTTATCCGGTTGTTTGCGTTGACGTTATCCACATTTTCCATTTCAAGTTGCGGTAAGTGTTTGTCCTTCTTGTTAGCACGGTTTAATGCCCAAAATGTTTTCTCAGGGTCTGAGAGTCCTTCAAGAAGTTCTCCGGTCCTCGAAGAGCTTCTAGGCATACACCTGAATCACACAAGAATTCAAATGTGAGAATTTCAATGAAAAATTTATTTAACACAGTAGAAAATTGAGCTAAACTAGTAATTCTATCGATACTTCTACGTTGTAACAAATAACACCGTTAGTTCCCCGGTAACGGTGCCAAAATTTGATCTTGTCCAACTATGCCTTATAAAAGACAAAGCGGTCGTTACAAATATAATCCGATTTACAAGTCCGGAGTCGAATCCTCAGGGAACTATCCTATCTATTACAACCCTTAGTGATGCTAATATAAGCTCAGACAATTTCCGGATGCAAGATTTGTATCAATAATTAGTGGGATTTGTTAATTGAAAGAACTGATATTAAAACTATATATTCAAGATTAAAGATAACTCAATGGTAGAAAGGTCTAGGATTGACTTCCCCAATTGCTAAACTAATTCTGACTATTTTGATATAATCTCACCGTATTACTCTATGAGGATTATGAGCTACGGGGTTATCGCAATTATCTCTCGATCAACTATGGTAATTTACTAGAGTATTCTCTCGAACTGCTCTAGCTGATAATTTATGCAGCTCTAAATTATCCCACCAAAGTTTTGGTATTTCTAACCCCACTTTTAAATTCAAGTAATGAATCTCTTCAATTACCCAAAAGTGGTGTTGTTTAACAACAATCTAACCTAGTATTCTTTCCCAAGCAATACAAGGCAGTTAGACACGATTAATCAAGGGCTCATTCAATTAATCACCATACAAAACATAGTTGAACAATCATAGATTAAACCTGGCTCGATTATAACAAAATTGAGTCAAAACTTCATCTAACAATTGGTTCCATCAACCCTAGACGGATTGTTTAGCTACTCATGCTAAAACACAAAGAAAGCATAAAATAATTCAATTCCCAAAATAATGACAAAAGATGGAGAATAGAAAAACTCTAATTGTAGCTTGGTCTTCTCACACTTGTTCTTGCCTCCAAAGTGAGTCTAAAATTAGCTTAAAACTTTCTTGGACGAGTTTATAGGGTTTTAAATAGGGGTAGGCTAATTTCTCTCGTTTTTACACTTAGGTCCTTGAATTTTCTGGGCGTTTCAGGACTCGACCGCGGCCGTGGCAGAATGCGGCGCGACCGCGGTGATTTGCGTATTTTCTGCCTCGTGTTGTTTTGCTCACCGCGTTCCAGCCGCGGTCGACCGCGATCGCAGTGGGCTTCAGTCCAGCCATCCTTCGCCTTTTCTTACTTTTTCACTTGGGTTTTGTTTGATTGGCTGTATATCCCATGATTGACTCCAAAATGCTCCTAAATATCTTCCGAACATGGATTATTTTCTACAAAGCATAAAAATACTATTTAGAGCATTTTGTTGTCATTTTTGCACTTAAAACAACACTAAAGTATAATTCATTAAGAGTGTAAATAGCGTCTATATAGCCTACTATCAGTTATATACTTTTAGGAAGGTAAAATGTAGAGTTTGATAATTTTTTAAAAGAAATTATAAATTTTTAATTCTTTGAAAGTTAAGACACTATACGTAATTTGTATGCATTATATATACTTTAGAATCATGCTAGATATTTTTTTCTTTGAGTTTCTTTAATTTTTAAACTTTAATTTTTATTTTATATTTTTTTGTGTTATTATGTTATTTTATTAGTTTATAAATTAAATTTTTTAAAGATCCACGGGGCTTACGCCCCCGCCTCGCCCCAGCCCCATATCAAATAAAACACCTCACCTCGCACCCCCGCCGTTTAAAACAATNATATATATATATATATATATATATATATATATATATATATATATATATATATATATATATATATATATATATCCCTTTCTCAGCCAACTGAAATAAAAAAATAAAATAAATAAATGAATTAACAACGGCGTCAACCACATGAACAGTTGAGTCGTTTAGAAGCAGCAGCTCCATTGCCATTCTCACTTCCAATCCTAATTCTGGGAGATCTATCCTCAAAATCGCCGTTTTCTATCTTCCCATATATTCTCTCCGCCGTGATTTCAAACGCCGCCTCCACATTCACCGCCGTTTCAGCCGAAGCTTCAATGAACAAACATCCGTTACTCTTCGCGAATTCCTCGCCTTCCTCTGCACCAACAGCCCTAACGTTTTCTCCAACGTCACACTTGTTTCCTACCACCATTACAGTCATTAATTTCGGATCGCCATGTTGCCGTACATCCTCCAGCCAATTCGAGAGCTGCTCGAAACTCTGCCTTTTAGTCACATCGTAAACTAGCAAAGCACCCGCAGCGCCTCTGTAATACGATTTCGTGACTGATCGGAACTTCTCCTGTCCTGCTGTGTCCCATATTTGCAGCTTTATTGGCTGTTTATCGATGGTGATTATTCTGGACCCGTATTCGGCTCCGATTGTGACGTCGTAAACCGGATTGAACCGCTTTTCTGTGAACTGATTTAGAAGGCAGGATTTTCCTACTCCTGTTTCACCCACTATTATGAACTTCATTAGGTACTCGTACGCCATTGTTTTTTTTGGCGGCTTAATTTGCGCAAATTTGTCGCAAAACTTAAATACAGTGAGTTAGAGCTATGGAAAAGAAATAGATCGAAAAACTGTATTAGCTGGTGAGGATTGAATAACGAAAAAATTATTGAGCAATGCATTTATAGGCAGAGGATTTTGATTTTCCTTTAAGCCAAATTCGAATAGGAGATCAATGAAGCGCTTTTCCCAAATCTAGCAGAATTTGTATTACTTTCCTGATATTAGTGCAAGACGAGGCAAGTATTGTGAAGCATAAGTCCGGTTTCCGAACATTCCAAACGTTAGGTTAGCTTGTAGAAGCGAAATTTCGATACGGAGCCAAATTGTTTGACCAAAAAATGATAATCCTCGGTTAAATTAATTAATTGGTTGTTAAGAAGGGTCGATCTTAGTTAGAGCTAATAACCTCATATCTTAGATGAACAATATGAACAGTAATATAGTAGAATAAAAGTGTTATCAATAAATATGTCCAGATGTAGTCGTATGTAAGAAGACCAAGTATTAAATAACATTAAATGGCAATAAATATAAATAGGGAGGAAGATTCACCCAATATTGAAGAGGGTGAAGGATTCATTTCTCTGACAATGATGAATGACAAGAATATGAGAGAATATTGTGCACTTTCTTGGATCTGATGGAAATGACAATAGATAACCACAAAAGGTTGAATCTCTTCAAAAAGTAGTTCTTTGTATGTTTCATGAGAGCTTATTCTTTTACAAGCGTTCTTATCATATAGAATATTACATGCCTCTTTTCCTCATCTTTCCTCATGTTTATATGGGACATTCCCAAAGAACCTTAGGGTAAAGTCATACAGAATATTCAACAGAATATTCCTTCCAAAGGTACCAGTACAAAACTAGCCGTTAGTCCTAACTTCGCTACTCGACCTCGGCAGTGATTAGTCGCTAGGCTGCTCGGTTCGTATGTTCGTTGATCGACTTCGACCACTCCACTTGTAGGGGCTTACAAACAACTCATAACGTCATTTTCTTCACGTCTTAATCCTCAATTTTATTTTGACCCATACAGTTAGTCCCTCCGCTTATCGAGGTCGCCTTCCGGTCAACCTCGTTGAGCGGACTTCGTCGGTCATTATTGAGAAATTCAGGTGGAGGGAAACAAATGGAGAGGGTCCCACATGAGATGGTGATGTGGCATCTTAGGAACCATAACTCATCGTGACGTCAGCTTGGGGTGACATCACAGGCGCACGCGTCATCATTACCGTCTTTCCAAGGCGCCGCATCGCTTCCTGTGCCTCTGGCATTTCGATTCTCGTGCACCTAACGGTTGGTATTCTCGATTCGAGTGTCTTCTCTCTATAAATAAGGGAGGAGAGCCCTCTGAGTTACCCTTTCCATTTTCTGGATTCTGAGATTTTACTCTTCTCCCTCTTCTTGTGTTCTTGCCCTAATTGCCTTAATCCTTCACATTTTTCGGTTCCGGTGATCTTTGCAGTTTCTGCCTCCCTTCGAGACTGTATTCTCAACACTTACGGTTAATCAAAGATGGCCACCATTTCCCATGCTTCTGGTATGGCATCTGAACCAACGTCATTATCAGTGAGGATGCCTCCTCATGAAGATGATGTTGTTGTCATTTTTGAAGACGACAGCTTTCCGACCATGGAGGAAATCATTCCTTGCAACGATAAAGCCAAGTCAGATTTCTCAAAATCGACTACAGAGGAACCTGAACCCATGCTTTCCGACTTGGATGCGGCCGCCTTGTCCGAGCTTAGGGCTAAATACAATATTCCAACCCACATCAACTTGGTCCTGGTAGTGACGTAGTCCATATCCACCGTCCTGGGTACATCGCCTTTTAGCGTATCCGTTCTGGGTGGGCAACTCTCTTCCTCTTCTTCCGCTACTAGAGGAATTCTGTCGATATTACAAAACCTGCCCGGCTCAGCTCTCCCCATACATTTACAAACTCTTTCTGATATTGACGAAGTATGCGGAGCTGGCCAACCGTATTCGCCATTTTATACATCTCTTTGCGTCGAGCTTCCTTTGAGGTACGATGTTGCATCTTCGCCATCGTGGAAGTAAAGTTTTGGTCGTCAATATGGATTATAGGGCCAATCACCATTTTTGTTCCACTTCTTCTATGTTAAGACCGAGAATGTAGTGGAAAACCCCAGTGGATTTCTTGAGACGTGGAGATTTTCCCGTAAGTGTTCTTTACTAGCTGATTGCCCATTCTGTTTTATTTTGTCGACAACCTAATCACTCGCATTCTTCTCTTTTGCAGCCGAGAAAGAGCCTTCTACATTGGTCACAGATATTCGGGACTGGGTGAGCCAAATTTTACCCCATACGGTGGGGATTCGCAAATGATCGTCATTTCATAAGAAATTCGACTGTAAACCTTCTACGAATGGTAAGTCATTCGTTTAGATCTTCTTTCGTTTTCGCATTCATGTTGTTTCTTTTTGTCCGTTAGTTGAATTTTTCTTTGTTGTCAGATCGGAAGGTATCAAAGAAGACGAAGCCTCCTACCCGCGCTTTCCGTCAGTCGGGTGCCTCCGCGGGGTCGTTGCTTTCTTCGGCCATAACCGAGCCTGCTCAGACTGCTGCTCCTTCCCAGACCTCGGTCCTGTGTGGACCTAGCCGCCGAACAGCAGCTCCATCAGCGGGGACTTTGACTTCCCCTATTCTACACTTGGTGGACAAGTCGTCACCGAGCAAGGAGGAAGCAGTTCCGTTAAAAAGGCGGAGGATAGAGGTTGGCGGTGAGACGGTGGGAATCGAAGGGTTAACAGGGGGTGATCCCGACCAGGCCACGACTGCATCCGAGGGCAGCGTGTCCTTAGAAACTGATATTCTTCCCCCTTCAGAAAATGTGAAATAGCTGCCTTGCCCGACACCGTTGCGGAAAGAAGAGAGCGAGCTCTGGCAGCTGAGGTCATTCCGGCGAGTGATACATCACCGTCGGGGCAAGACGGTGCCCCTTCTTCTGCCGAGGTGAGGGGAAAAATCATATCCGTAGATGGTTATGAGTCTGGTTCTGACATCGACCCCGAGGAGGTTCAAATGTATAATGAGGGGTTCACTCGGGTAGAGGTGAGAACGGAGGGGACTACTCGCAACATTGTCATTCCCCTCGATCTGTACTTGTTGAAGCATACGAAGAACGTGGTCCCATATTTGTGTCCACTTTGTTCTCGTGCCGAGGATAGGACGTTACAAACGTTCGATGATGCAGCTTTATCATTGGGCATATCCGAGATGGTTTTGCGGGTAAGTATTCGAATTGCTTCTCTTTACGTCCTCTCTTTTTTTCTTTTATTTTTACTAACTTCTTTCTCCTGTTTTCTCTTTATTAGACCCTTATTTTGGAGATCGAGTGTGCCCGTCGGGAGGAGAGAAGGAGGGCTATCTTTAAGAGGATGGATACTAAGTACCGCGAGTATCATGCCAAGCATCGTGAGCTATGCCTCCAGTTTGGCGTGGATGGCAATATCCAACCTCTTCGAGACGAGCTGAAGGAGAAGGACGAAAAACTCGTGAGGGTCATCCGCAGAAGCAGTGAACTTGAGGGGGCGCTCAGGGCTAAGGAGTACGAGCTCGAGGTGAGGAGGGGGGTCGCGGATGAATGCGCCGATCTTCAGGCTCAAGTGGCGTCTCTACGGGATAAACTTGAGCACAGTTCGACCCGAGCCAGTGACTTGAGTGACGCTGGTTAAAATGACAGCAGAGTTGGGCAAAGCCGAGGAGGCCAGGAAGGAAGCTTTGGAAAGATTGGCAGTGACGGAGGAGGTCATTCATGTCCCTCGTTCTGAACAGGCAAGTGAGGCGGAGGCGGCCATGCTCAGGGAGTCCATGCTCAATGAGCGGATTGGCGGGCTACAGGGAGAGGTTTCAAATTTGATTGATCAGGTCGCCGCTCTTGAGGCCGAAAGGGTGAAACTGGTTGCTCGGCCATCTTCCTCTCATACTTCTACCTTTCCCGACGTGCCGCGGGACTTGTACGAGATGTGGATCCATGCCGAGGCCCAGTTAGACATATTTAGTGACTTGATGGTGGCAGGAAAAGTTACCGAAGTTGAGTTTGATGGTGCTCGTGCCAAGGTGCGTGAAGCTCGAGTTGCCTGCGGTTATGATTCTTCTACGCCGAAGGCAGATAATGGCGAGGATGAATTGGAAGGGATTGAGCAGGGTTCTTGTTATGACTACGAGTACCTGGATGGTGAAGATGGTGATGGTGACGATGGTGGGGATGACGCTGAGTAATACCTTGTAATTTGTCTTGTTTTTATGGGCGTCTTTCTGGCCCTTGTAAGATATTTTTTGGAATGGAATGTTATTTTTGTTGTACGTTTTTGGGTCTTCTATTTTTTCTTTGAGTGTTTTCTTCAAATGATTGCTTTGATTAGAAGAACTGTGTCGGTGTGTGCTAGTTTGAGCATGGTCGAGTATATATTTGATTGAATTTGGGTGAAGTCCCATGTCGCCATAATTAACTCAAACGAGGTTAACTGTAAATTGAATTCGAGCGAGGTCGATCGTTACTCTTTATTAATTCGAACGAGGTCGAATGTTACTTGTAATTAATTCGAACACGGTCGAATGTGAGTTAATTCGAGCGAGGTCGAATGTTACTCGTTAATTAATTCGAACGAGGTCGAATGTGTCGAACGTGAGTTAATTCGAGAGAGGTCGAATGTTACTCGTTAATTAATTCGAACAAGGTCGGATGTGAGTGCCTTGATTGGTGTAGTGTTAAACTTGGTGGAGACAGACGAACATTATGTGTTTGCATACTTTTCTTGCATATATATACATTGGAGAAGTTTACATGGTTTTGTTTTTCAAACTGGCACTCCAGTCCCTTTATTGGTCGACCTGGAGAAGTATTTGAGGGGTCGAGCAATGAACTTGTGCTTAACTTCGAAATTCCCTCTCTGTCGCCTCTTTAAAAACCTCCCCGAGAAAACCCAATTGGGACAAAACTCGGGTGAGGGAAAAAGAGTACGGCTTGGAGAACAACTTTCCTTAGAAGTTGAAGTACTTGAGATGGGCGACGTTCCAATTGTTTGGTAGTAATTTTCCTTCCATCGTTTCTAATTGGAACGATCATTTGCTTGCTGCTGCCGTAATTTTGTACGGGCCATCCCAATTAGTCCCCAGTTTTCCTTCCCGCGGATCCTTGCTTGGTTGCATTTTGGCTTTAAGTACATAGCCCCCGACTTTGAGCGGTCTGACCTTGGCATTTTTGTTATAGTATCGTTCTGCCTGTTGTATCTGGGCTACAATTCTTACGTAAACCATGTCTCTCCGTTCTTCGGCCTCATCGAGGTCTTGCCTCCTACCTTCGTTGTTGCTCGGCCCGCTCTCATGTGAGTACCTTAGACTTGGTTCTTCGACCTCGACCGGTATCACTGTGTCAGACCTATAGACTAATGAGTACGGTGTTTCTCCTGTGCTTGTCTTTGGAGTTGTGCGGTATGCCCATAGCACTTCCGACAGCAACTCCGGCCAAAGTCCCTTGGCGTTCTCGAGTTTCTTATTCATGATATTCAGTATTGACTTGTTGGAGAATTGCGCTTGTCCGTTGCCTGCGGGATGATATGGCGTGGAGAGTATTCTTTTGATATGCCATTTTTCAAAGAACTCGGCGATCTTCTTTCTTGTGAATTGAGGTCCATTGTCACAACTGACTTCTTTGGGGATTCTGAAGCGGCATACAATGTTCCTCCATATAAAGGCGATTACTTCTTGTTCGCGTATTTGAGAGAACGTACCTGCTTCCACCCACTTAGAAAAATAGTCAGTTATAACTAAAGGAAATCGCACATTACCTCGTCCTGCTGGGAGGGGGAAACGATGTCCATTCCCCATTTGATGAAGGGCCAAGGCGAGGTGACTGAGTGGAGGTGCTTGATGCGTGGATAGAATTCATGGTTTAACAAGTTATATGCCTTACATTTTATGTGCGTTAATGATAAAAATACACTTTTTATGTGTACAATGGAGTTTATTTCATGTGTAGGTGCATTGGAGATGGAAACGAGCTAAATGGATGCAAATACATAAAAAATACGCTTAAGAGTCGAAAAGGAAACACCCGGGCGTTAGCCGGGCGTTTGGCCCCTAAAGCCAGGTTGTCCCTGGCGTTAGTAGGGCATTTGGCCCCTAAAGCCAGGCTGACCCTAGCGTTAGGGGGGCATTTGGCCCCTAACGCCAGGCCTGCCCTGGCTTTAAGGGGGCGTTTGAGCCCAAACGCCTGGGTCCCGATGTCCAGTCAATTTCGAGTTTTGAAGATTTTAAGTGTTTCCCGGTTGGAATAGAAGTCTCCTACATGTTTAGGGTTTGTCCTAAACATATAAATAGACCCCAAAACACAACTTGAAAGGGGGATTCGGGGAGGAGGAAGCCGTTGAAGAGAAGTAAAACATCGATTTGTACAGCTTTTATTCATTACTTTGTAGTTTAATTATGCAAGTTATTTTGGACTTGATTCTTATGAACATGTTTAGCTAATTTCTTTAACCTAGGGTTTTGGTGGAACCCGTTGGGGGATGAACTTATTGTGTTATTAATATAGTTCTGATTGGTTGATTAATCTCTATTTGTTCAACTACATTCTTGTTGTAGTTAATTGAATGGCCATCAATTAGTTGTTCCTATTTATTAT